>BPLR01006953.1:0-175794 GCA_021605095.1 Caerostris extrusa | reverse complement strand
GTTACGTATTAGTACGGCCAATGCATTCGAGTGACATCTTCACTTTCCAGTAGCTCCTCAACAGTAAGAGTCCGATGTGGTCGTGCATTGATATCCATAAAAATGAAGTCTGGGCCAATGGCACTTCGAAACAGACTCACATGGGGAAGGAGTACCTCCTCACAAAAGTGATTCCCGGTTACAACGCACCCTCCGTCGCGAAAAACGTGGAGCTCAGTTCGCAAGTTCAGCAAAAGCCCTCCCCAGACAAGAACTCCAGAACCATCATAACGGTGTCTTTCCTTTAGGTTGCTGAATCAAAGCGGTCCCGACCTCTCTCCAAATCAAAACGCGTCGATAATCGCTTCTGGTACAGAACCGACACTCATCCGTAAAGAGGACACGATTCCATTGATCAGTTGTCCTGTTTGTGCTGCTCTCTGCAACATCTTTCAAACGGTGGCGTCGGTGGACTAACTTTCAACGGGAGGTAGCGTTCAGGACGGCGGGCGAATAGGCTCACTTCGCTGTGAAAGCGTCGTGGCCGCAGTAAACTGCGACACTTGTCGCCCCGTTGTGCTGCGGTTGCTGTACAGAGTTGCTGGAGCGAATGAAAAGCTTGCTGACTGCTGTCGGCTTCTTTTCGCCTGCAGGGATGATAATCGGTCATCCCCCTGCAGTTGTCTCTCCTCGGGCTGCCACCACCAACCTTTCTAACAGCTCTACCTGTGGTTTGGAAAGCTTTCCAACGCGCAAAACGAAACTCTTTGTTGATTCCGAACTCTGCAGCTACACTGGTGACAGTGACGTCCCTCCTCCAGCTTTCCGATCATTCTCTTCGCAGTACGTGATGTCGTCCAGGTGATTTCTTCTAACCATTGCTCAGCTACGACCTGACTCACTCGCACTTTGCCGGCAGAATATGTTGAATTTGCGTCTCCGTCCACTTCCGCGCGCATTACTACTGTGGAGCTGCGCGAGCTGACATCGCGCGTTTTGCCGTGCGCTCACGTCGCCTCCGACGCTTCGTTCCCTGACGTACTTCCACGCACGCACAATGTTTCTCTCTGACTTTTACGTGCTCACAGATCTCCGACACTCCTTTCCTGCAATTTCAAGGCTATCTGTTAAGATATTTACATTGTTGCTTGAAGTTCTTGCACACCAGTGCATTAATTTCCTGGAACAGTGCTGCTGGCGTTATTCACACCCTAAAGGCAAAATATTAAAGCTCCGCTCACCACTGCTACTTCCTACTACTACTACTACTAGACCACATCACTGTGCCTAGTTATTCATCACAAGATCATAAGTTGTGTTGTTTATTTAGTTAAATTTCAAAATTGAAGATGAAATAATTACGTGGGAGTAATTTATTGGAAATGTTATGCCAGCCTTACAGGCGCAATGCTAATCATTCTTTAAAATTACGCTATGCTTTTACGTTCTTTTATGAATGGTAAGATAATGTAAAATACAAATGTAATGCTACAAATAAAACACATAAATTTGCTGCTATATCCGACATTTAATAAATAATTAATATACCAATGTGCATAACTCCTACTCAATTCACTAATAAATTCCTAATAAAATTTTTAAATAGAACATATTCCCTGAATTGCTTCCCTGACATACGATAGAGGAAGAATATTAATTTTGAAAAGAATCCCATACTATGCATATGAAAAGCGGATTGAGAGTCCCTTTTACATTTTCCGGTTTAATATCTTCAAAGGAATCAGATGCTTTCCCGTGAGAAATAAATTCACCCAAGACTCTTCTAAAGCATTTGACTGAAACTTTTAAAACTGTTCGGAAATTTCTGAATAGTTTAATACGAGGTTAATGTTTGATTGACGAAATTGTTTTGAGTTTATTCAAACGTGCGATACACGTAACGGAATTCCTGTGGGACATTCTCTTGAAAATGCAAAAGAATTAAAAAGTAATTCAGTTCGCAGATAGTTACTATACTACTTTTAGTTAGGTACTACTTTTTACATTTCCTCGTGATTATAAAGATTTATTGCATGAGTAAACTCTTAGCATAAGCTTACATGTCAGTTATATTGATTATTAAATTGATATTACATTAAACCTAACATACATCGTAAACAGAAAACTGTATTTTTTTTAAATGAAAATCAATTATTTAATAATAAATAAACATTAATAAACATTATTGTTTATTTATTATTCATGACAAAAAAGAAAATTTATAAATTATTATATTTAAATTATAAATTTTCTTTTTTTAGGCGTCTGAATATAAAACACTTCAGCGTTTTTGTATAACTAATTTTATTAAGTATTTGTTATGCAATTTGGTTTTTGCTTCATTGAATTAAAATAATTTATTTGTAATGAATACTGTTGTGGCTTTTACAGTTTTACTGTTCTTATACCCCTTTGTTTTTGTATTTGTGTATTAAGTTTTATATGTATGTGCTTTTACACTGAAGTGACAAAAGTCATGGGAAAGCAATATGCAAATTTTCAGATGGCAGTAACATCGCGTAGAACAGGTATAAATGAGCAGTGCTTTCGCAGAGCTTTCATTTCTGTTCAAGTTATTCATGTGAAGAGGTTTCGACGTGATGATGACCGCACGACGGGAATTAACAGACTTTGAACGCGGAATGTTAGTTGGAGCTGACGCATGGGTCATGCCATTTCGAAATCGTTAGGGAATTCAACATTCCCAGATCAACTGTGTCAAGAGGTGCCGGAGAGTATGAAATTCTCAGGCATAACATCCACCATGGACAGCGCAGTGGTCGACAGCCTGCACTTAACGACCAAGACCGGCGACGTCTGCAAAGAAAGTCGTAAATTTAACAGACAAGCAACACTGCGTCAAATAACCGCAGAAATTGGCAATGTGGACGTACAAGGACTTGTCTGTTAAGAACTGGTGGGGACAAATTTGGCTTTCTTGGAAATTATTCCAGCAGAAGACCGACTCGAGTGCCTTTACTGACAGAACGACATCGCTTGCAGCGACTTTGGGGTACGAGCATATTGATTAGTCCCTAGATGAATGGAAACCGTGGCCTGGTCCGATGAGTCACGATTTCAGTTGGTAAGAGCTGATGGTAGGGTTCGAGTGTGGCGCAGACCCACGAAGCCATGGACCCAAACTGTCTGCAAGGCACTGTTCAAGCTGGTGGTGGCTCCGTAATGGTGTGGCCTGTTTTTTCATGGCATGGACTTGGTCCTCTGGTGCGACTGGAAATGCTTATGTTCAGCTACTTGGAGATCACTTGCAGCCATTCATGGACTTCATGTACCCAAACAACAATGGGAACTTTTATGGATGACAATGCGCCATGTCACCGGGCCACAACTGTTCGCGATTGGTTTGAAGAACATTCTGACAATTCCATCGAATGATCTGGCCACTAGATCGCCCGGATCTGAATCCCATCGATCATTTATGGGACATCATCGAGAGGTCTGTTCGTGCCCAAAATCCTGCACCATCAACGCTTTCACAATTATGGACGTGGCTCAATATTCCTGCAGAAGACTTCCAACGACTTGAGTCCATGCCACGTCGAGTTTGCTGCACCCCGCCCGGCGAAAGGAGGGCCGACACGATATTAAGAGGTATCCCATGACTTTTGTCACTTCAGTGTATATTATTACAGTTGAAATTTCTCTAAATTTCATTCCTCTAAGATTTATTTTATTCTTCAAAATTCTCTTCCATTTTAAACACTAGGTTCTGATCTGATAAGACTCTAGAGCTTTGGAAGTACGTCTGACAAGCCTACCCGTAAAAAGAAATACAACCTGACCTCGAAATCAGGTAGAAGGCTCACTGCCTGTGTCTACCATGGAGCTGTTGCGCAGATGAAGAAGAAGAAGTAGATATTACGGTTTTTATGTATGTATTTTATATTATTATATTTGAAAAAAATATTTTAGATTAAACTAAGATTTATTTTTATTCTTCAAAAGTATGTCATCAAACTCTTTTTTATCTTATTAAAGATCAAATATACATCACGTACCACACCTGTTGATATCTTTTCTCCATTTTACAACCTCCAGTGAGAATTCACTTTTGCGCTCACGCAGTCAGGGTTGAAAAGAGGAAGGAAAAAAAAAAAACACTCATCTTTACTCTTCGGAAAGGATCCCTTTCAATTTGTTTTATGAAGACGAACATCACGCAGAACCGAAACGTTTTACGCGAGACAGCATTCCTCGTTTCCAGTGTCTTTCAACCTGGTTGAAAAACACCATGAATCCTGTATACCTGTCCAGGTGATCTTTTATGCCTACATGCATAAATGTTGTACACAGCTATTGTTTTATGAAACAGAATTGAAATAAAGTTTGTACAGTTGAATTGAAAAAATTGTTGTTATCTACATCGAAAAATGTGTTTATCAAATATAGTTGAGATAAATTTTGGATTATTTAAGAAATATCCACTTCTTTATTTGAAAAAATGTAAGATATGAGTTTAGGGGTTAAAGGAATTGAAAACTTGCTTACTAAAATTGCCAGTAATAACAGAATTAGCGCATAAACAGAAATATATGTATTAGGGGACAACTTTCGAATTTAAAGTAAAGTTACATATTCTTCATTGTCGCAACAGCTCCATGGTGGGCCCCAGCCATCTCCCTAGTAGCAGATTTCGAGACAGGAGATATTAGAAAGTGTTATTTATTTTTTTATAAAGAATTTAAATGCAAAGAATTCAGATTCAAAACCCAATGCGTTTCGTAATAATAATTTTTTTAATTCCGTTGTTGTTTCTTATCCTACTTGGTAGACAGCAACACTTAAGTCAAGTCCAAGAGCTCAGGTGCATCTTATGGAAGGAAAGGAGATAGGGGGCAGCTTCTGTTGGGATGGAGCACCCTTAGATAGAAGTGCTACCTGATTCTCACCTGAGACAAACATTGCCACTGAGCCGTGAGTCGAACTATTTAAGTAGTGAATGCAGTTATTTTCAACGTTTTGATAGTGGCAATAATTTTCAGATTCGCAGCTGCAGTTTATGCCTTCTTACGATCTTAAACTGTCTTCTTACGATCTTTCTTTTTAGGGGTCTCAACGTGAGGCACTTCAATGTTTATGTATGAATAATTCTATCAAGTATTTGTTATGCAATTTGGTTTTTGCTTCATTGAATTTAAAATAATTTACTTGTAATGAGTACTGAGGCTTTTACAGCTGTACTGTTCTTAACTTTTGGTGTTTGTATTGGTGTAATACGTTCTTAATGAATGCATTTTATATTATTAGAGTTGAAAAAATATTATTTTTGATTCCGCTAAGATTTATTTTATTCTTCAAAAATGTCTCATCAACCACTTTTTATCTTATTAAGGATCAAATCTACATCACGTACCACTCTTGTTGATATCTTTTACCATTTTACAACTTCCTGTGAGAATTCACTTTGCGCTCTTCACAGTCCAGGTTGAAAAGAAAAAAAGAAAAAAAGAACATTCATCTTTACTCCTCGGAAAGGATCCTCTTCAATTTGTTGTATGGAACGAACATCACGCGGAACCGAAACGTTTTACGCGAGACACCATTCCAAGTATCTCAGTGTGTTTCAGCCATGGCTGTAAAACACCATGAATCGTGTATGCCTGTCCAGGTGATCTGCAGATGCAACTTTTATGCCCCCATGCTTTAGTGCCGAAAGTAAAAGCGAAAGAAATGTTGCACACAATTTTTTTTTTTTTTTTTGTGAAATGAATTGAAAGAAAATTTTTACAGATTTAAATCTAGTAGTGTCCTTTTGCTATGACGATTTTTTGAAGCATTGGAATGTAGTTTGAATTATTTATGCAATATCCATTTTTTTTATTTGAAAAAAAAGGCAATATATGATTACAGGCGGGAAACGAATTGTGAACTTGATTATTAATAATGCCAATAATAACAGAAATGGCGCATGAACAGGAGCATATATATTCAAGGGCGGACTTTTTGAATTTAAACTTTTTCTAATGTAGCTGGTAATATAGAGACAGTTATCTGCCAGGGATGATTGCAGTGGTTCGAATACGCTTTCAACTGTAGGTGATGGTCTAATATGATTATAAAGCGTTTCTAATATGACTGTAAAGACGTAGGGGGCGACAAACCTACCTTGTAAAAAGGAAAATATCTCCTGTCCTGAAATCTGCCAAAAGGCAGACGACTTTGGCCTACAATGGTGCTGTTGCACCAATCAAAAGAAGTAGATATTACGGCTTTTATACATGTTATTTCAGTAAAAGAAATCTTATTTTTAATTCCTATAAGATTTATTTTATTTTTCAAAAATATCTCATCAAACACTTTTTTTTATCTTATTAAAAGATATCAAATATATATCACGTCGCACTCCTGTTGATATCTTTCTTCCATTTTACAACCTCCAGTGAGAATTCACTTTGCGCTCTTCACAGTCAAAGTTGAAAAGAAGAAAAAGCAAGAAAAAAAAAGAATTTCGTCTTTTACTCCTCGGAAAGGATCCTTTTCAATTTGTTTGATGAAGACGAACACCACGCAGAACGGAAACGTTTTACGCGAGACAGCATTGCGTTTCCAGTGTCTTTCAGCCTAGGCTGTAAAACACCGCGAATCCTCTATACCTATCCAGGTGATCTGCAGATGGATCTCTTATACCTGCCTAAATAAGTGCCGAAAGTAAAAGCAAAATAAATGTTGTACACAGCCATTTTTATGAAATTGAATTGAAAGAAATGTTTTTTACAGATTTAATCTAGTACTGCCTTTTTTGAGACTGGGATTTCTGAATCATTGAAGGAATTGCTTCATAAATACAGATGCAGTTGAATTGAAAAAAATTGTAGTGATCTATGTGGAAATATGTGTGTGTCAAATTTAGTTGTGATATATTTTGAATTATTTAAGAAAAATCCACTTTTTTTTTATCTGAAAAATGTCAGATATTAATTTAATTGTAAAATGATTAGCGAACTTGCATACTAAAAATGCCAATAATAATAGAAATGTCGCATAAACACGAAGATATGTATTAAAGGATGAGTTCACGATTGATCGATCTGAACCACTTTAAACATCGATCAAGTTTTTACAGATTTAAATTAAGCAGTGTATTTTGGCGATTGCGATTTATGTAAAAATATCACTGGTAAAAAAAAAAGGTAGTTATCGATATCGAAAAAGGTGCTTATCAAAAATAGTTGTTATAAATTTTGAATTATTTAAGAAAAATTAAATTTTTATTTGAAAAATATAAAATATGAATCTGTGAACTTCGAACTTGCTTGCTAAAATGATAATATTAATAGAAACGTCAAATGGACATAAAGATATATTTGTGCACTTACATATGTAAAAATCATTAATAACGGAAATGATGTAGGGACGTCAAGAGGTTATTGAGGCAATAAGCGATTCTATTGGATTACTGTTCCTGAAACAATAATAAAGGGAACTTTTCCGAATTTAAACTAAAGTTACATATGGAAATGGAAAATTGATGATGCAAATAATGCTGTATCCTTAAGAGATGATTTATAGAAGAAAGAAACAGAAAGCATGAAATAATTACAGACGAAAAAGCCAATAATAATGGAAAGGATGTAGGAACTTTAAGCGGTGATCTCAGACTGTGTATTTACATATGTAAAAATCAATAATAACTGGAAATGATGTAGGAACCTTAAACGATGATCTTAGATTATTTTTGTACTTACGTATGTAAAAGTCAACACATTATACAATCATATATCATACAGAATTGATTTTTGCTATACAGATACAAGTATTTTTACGTAAATAAAATACTTTTCAATTTAAATTGTACAAATAAATTTATCGCCCAAATACACATTTTCTGCATTAAAATATCACAAAATGCAAAGTTTATTTTCTAAATCGTACCAAAAATATTGCTTTGTGTGTATTATTTTATTATTAATTCCAGCAAAGCAATGTCTATCACTAAGAAATATAAAACCAAAAATATCAGGCAATCATATAACATACAAAGCTGTACAAAACTTGTATAGATACGTCACACAAAAACATATTTTCTGTATTAAAATATTACAAAACTCCAAACGATTTTTAATAAATCATACTAGAAATGCATTTATTATTAATATCAGCAAAGTAAAATGTCTATCTCTAAGAAATATAAAATCAAAATATCATACAATCATATACCACACAAAACTGATTTGTTATAAAAAAATTATTTTCGTAATAAAATACCTTTCTACTTAAACTGCTGGGCCTGAATGGCCGAATGTCTAGCGCTCTGCGTCACAGGTTTCAGGTTAGAGTCCCGGCGGTGCCATGGATGTTTGTAGTGTTTCGAATCCACTTTAAACCGTAGGTCCCGGACTCCTAGGACTGCAAGAACGTCACGGAGCAGAAGTCAGACTTCTACATACGGGTGCTCCATCAGAACAAAAACTGCACCCCTTTCTTCCCTCCTTCTAGGAGGGATACGCAACAACAACAACTTAAACTGCTCTCAAAAATTTAGTACGAATCTATACGTATTGCATATATAAATATTACAAAATGTAAAACTTTTTTCTAGTAAATCATACCAGAAATACATTTATCATTAATACCGCCAAAGCAATATGTCTATCACTAAGAAATATAAAACCAAAAATATCAAACAAAGCCAATGCGTTATACGGATAAAAGTATTTTCATGTAAATATAATATTTTTAAATTTAAATTGCACAAAAAGAATCATTATTTAAGGATGAAAAGGAGAAAATACTGGGTACGTCGCACAAAAAAAATTTTCTGCATTAAAATATTACAAAATGCAAAACTTTTATCTTTTAAATCGTATCAGACAAACATTTATCATTATTACCAGCAAATCAATATGTCTATCTCTAAGAAATATAAAAACAAAAAATAACATATATCCTACAAAGGTAGTGTGTTATACAAAATGTATTTTTGTGTAAATGTAATACTTTTTCAAATTTAATTTGTAGAAAAAAAGAAACATTCAATTTTTTTTTTTTAAAAAAGAAAAAATATTAGGGTCGTTCACAAATAGATGATTTTCTGCAATAAAATATTGCAAAATAAAATAATTTCTTCATAGTAAATGTTACTAAAAAAATACATTTATTATTAATACCAGCAAAGCAATGTCTGTATCTAAGCAGTGTCTATCTCTAAGAAGCATAAAATAAAAAAATATCATACAATCATATCATCATTCCAAAATATTTTGTTATACAGATAAACGTATTTTCATGTAAATATAATAACTTTTTCCACATAAATTGGACAAAAAAATGCTTTAGCTTTATTTTTTAAAAATATCCGTATGAATCTCCTATAAAAGTTTACATATATAAATATTACAAAATGAAAACCTTTTTTTTCTAGTAAATCATACCAGAAATACATTCTTTGATATTACCAGATAAATCAATACTTCTAAAAATATAAAATCAAAAATATCATTTTCTTATACAAAACTAATTTACTATACAGATAAAAATATTCATGTTTTTAATACCTATAATTACATTCTTTCTCAAAAAATGTGGTCACTATTTTTTTTTAATTTTAGTACAAATCCCATATATAAGTATTACATATATAAATATTACAAAATGCAAAATTTTTTTCTAGTAAATCATACCAGAAATATATCCAACAAAGGAAATATGTTTATCAGGACCAAACACAAAACGGAACAGGCTGCCATGCAATCAAATACCACACAAAGCAAGAGGCATCCTCCATTAGATTACGATTCCTCCATCTCCAGTGTCTTTAAGCGAAATCGAATTACATGAAGAGCTTAAGAACTCCATTTTATACATCACTTATTTACGCAAAGGCAGTGGGCTTAAAAAGATTTACAGGAGGCGCATCAACCCTGAATTAAAAACGACAGACAATAAGGGATGGATTTACGAAAGGCGGCCTATTCATGGAGCGCTGGGGTTGGGTTGCTGGAGCATTTTAATGCAATATATCCGGATTTGCATGTTTCAGGAGGCAAGAAACATTCACTCAGACAGTGAATCTTTTTTTAGACGAGGAGGTGATTTAGATTTGGTAGGGGGTAGGGGATGTAACATGTAAGTGGGAACGACAGATGGGTTCATGTATCCTTATGTAGGCGGTCGTGAGTTTGAGACGTGCAGGTAATTAAATATAAGTTGCTCCTGTTCTTTCGAAATAGTAGTTGGGGTTTGTCTTTATAAATTCAGGGATCTGTCAAATTACTTTTTTATTGGGAAAAAATATCAAGAGATATCGTTTTCGACGTAGACGTTTTATGTTTTTTGCGTGTAACTGGGACTTATGATGAGATAATGTATGTCCCGTCTTTTGAAATAAAGTTAGATTTGGATTAAAAATTTAGTTGTTGGAAAACAAGCCTCAAGGAAATTTAAAAGGATAAAAATGAATTCATTTTCAAAATCATTATGTATCCTTTAATTTAAAAATGCAAAAGAAAATATAGCGAATTATATTTCAACTTTTTTGTACATTAAAGTTTTTTTAGAAAATCAAAAGAATAATTTGATGATTCATTTTGAACATAATTAGATTATTCGTTTAATGATAATCCAGCAATTAAACCAACAGATTTGTGTGTAAAATTCTGTTGTTGGAAAGACAGACATTAAGGAATTACAAACAAGATTTTAAAAAATTATTTTTCAAATTTGTTATGTATCCTATTATTTAAACAATGCAAAAGAAAATATTACACATATTTCAACTTTTTGTACATTATTTTTTTAATCTTACCAAAAGACATTTATAATTAATTTCAGAAAAAAAACCTATCTATCTCTAAAAATATAAATCAAAAATATCATTTATATCACACATTATATATTTCTTAGAAGTATATCACACAAAACTAATTTGTCATACATATAAAAGTATTTTCACGGAAATGGGATATTTTTCAATTTAAATTGCACAAAAAAAGATTAAAGATAAAAAAATAAAAAATATTAAGTACGTAATACAAATATAATTCTGCATTAAAAGATTACAAAATGCCTTTACGAAACCTTTTTTTTATATGAAATCTTACCAGAAAGGCATTTATCACTCATACCAACAAAGCAATGTCTATGCCTAAGCAATATTTATCTCTAAGAAATATAAAATAAAAAATATCGTAGAATAATATATCTAATTTATTATACAGATCCCATTAATTTCATGAAAATATAATATAACATCTTTCTACTTAAGTTGCCAACAAAAAATTATGTTATCTTTTTTTTTAATTTTTGTAAATCTCACAAGGTGTATTACATACTCTTACATAAATATTACAAAATGTAAACATTTTTTTAGCAAAACATACCAAAAATACATTTAACACTAATACCAGCAAAACGCATGTTTCTTGAAGAAATATATAAAAAAATATCATACAATCATATAAATTTAAGCAAATATCATTTGTTATACTGATAAAAACATTTTCATGTGAATATATGCCTTTCTACTTATATTATCCTAAAAAAAAAGAGTTAGCTTTATTTTTTAATTTTCAGTACGAATCTCAATATAAGTATTATAAGTTGATATGTTTAAATATTAAAATGTAAAACTTTTGAAATAATTTTGGATATAAAATTCAGTTGTTGGAACAGCAAACATCAAACTAAATTTAAAAAGGATAAAAACGGAATCATTTTTCAAACTTATTGTGTATATTATTATTTAATAATGCAAAAAGAAAATACAACGAATTGTATTTCGTGATATTTTCCTGTGAATATAATAACTTTCTACTTAAATTTTCATCAAAATATGAGTTCTATTTCTTTTTAATTTTTAATATGATTCAAATATATATATATATATATATGTATATAACATATAAATATTACAAAATGTAATACTTTTTCTAATAAATAATAGAAATACATCCAACAAAGGCAATACTGTTTATCAGGACGAAACACGGAACAGTCTGCCATGCAATCAAATACCACACAAAGCAAGGCATTCTGCATTAGATTACGATTCCTCCATCTCCAGTGTCTTTAAACGAAATTGAATTACATGGAAAGCTTAAGAACTCCATTTTATACATCACTTATTTACGCAAAGGCAGTGGGCTCTAAAAAGATTTACAGGAGGCGCATCGACCCTGAATTAAAAACGACAGACAATAAGGGATGGATTTTCGAAAGGCAGCCTATTCATGGAGCACTGGGGTCGGGTTGCTGGAGCTTTTTAATGCAATATATCGGGATTTGCATGTTTCAGGAGGCAGAGAAAATTCACTCAGACAGTGAATCTTTTTTTTTTTTTAGACGTCGAGGTGAGGAAATTAGATTTGGTAGGGGGTAGGGCATGTAACATGTAAGTGGGAACGACAGATGGGTTCATGTGCATCCTTATGTAGGCGGTCGTGGGTTTGAGACGCGCAGGTAATTAAATATAAGTCGCTCCTGTTCTTCGAAATTGTAGTTGGGTTTTGTCATAAATTCAAGGATATGTCAAATTACTTTTTTATTGGGAAAAAGCATCAAGAGATATCGTTTTCGACGTCGACGTTTTTGTTTTTGTGTGTGTAACTGGAGACATATGATGAGATAATGTATGTCCCGTCTTTTGAAATAAGAGTTAGATTTGGATATAAAATTCGGTTGTTGGAGCAACAAACGTCAAGCAAATTCAAATAATAAAAAAAAATTCATTTTACAAACTTATGTATCCTCTTCCTTAAATATTGCAAAAAAATGTAACAAATTATATTTTAACCTTTCGTATTATTTTTTATTTTAAATCAAAAAGTCGTTAATAGAAAGGCTGATGATTCCTTTTGGAAATGATTAGATTATCAGTTTTTAATGATAATCAATAATTAAACAAACAGATTTGCTTATAAAATTCAGTTGTTGGAACAACAGACATTAAGGAATTACAATCAAGATTTTTAAAAATTATTTTTCAAATTTATTTTGTATCCTATTATTTAAATAATACAAAAAAAATGTAACGAAAATGTATTTTAACTTTTTTTTTGTACATTAATTTTTTGTTGTTGTAAAAATCTTACCAAAATACAGTTATCATTAATATCAGCAAAGCAACCTATCTATCTCTAAGAAATATATAATAAAAAATATTTTATTTTTGATTATATATTTCTTCGATGATATACTATAAAACGTTATATATTTCTTAGAGAACATCATATATCACACAAAACTAATTTGTTATACATATAAAACTATTTTCATGTAAATGTGATATTTTCAATTTAAATTGCACAAACAGATTGAAAATAAAAAAAGATATATATTAAGTACGCCATACAAATATAATTCTGCAGTAAAATATTACAAAAGGCCTTTTGGAAACATTTTTTTTTTTTTAAAATCCATACCAGAAATGACATTCATCATTATTACCAGCAAATTAAGTCGATCTCTAAGAAATATAAAAATCAAAATATCATACAATCATACATCACACTTGTATTCAAAAAATTTTCATCCTTTTTTTTTTAAATCACTATTTTTTTTTTTTTAGAATCTCTTATACAAGTATAACATATTTAAATATTACAAAATGTAAAACTTTTTTCTAGCAAATCATACCAGAAATATATCCAACAAAGACAATATGTTTATCAGGATGAAACACAAAACGGAACAGGCTGCCATGCAATCAAATACCACACAAAGCAAGAGGCATCCTCCATTAGATTACGATTCCTCCATCTCCAGTGTCTTTAAACGAAATCGAATTACACGAAGAGCTTAAGAACTCCATTTTATACATCACTTATTTACGCAAAGGCAGTGGGCCTAAAAATTTTAAAGGAGGCGCATCAACCCTGAATTAAAAACGACAGACAATAACGGATGGATTTACGAAAGGTGGCCTATTCATGGAGCGCTGGGGTTGGGTTGCTGGAGCATTTTAATGCAATATATCGGGATTTGCATGTTTCAGGAGACAAAAGAAAAATTCACTCAGACAGTGAATCTTTTTTTAGATATTTGGTGAGGGGATTGGGGATGTAACATGTAAGTGGGAACGACAGATGGGTTCATGTGTCCTTATGTAGGCGGTCGTGAGTTTGAGACGTACAGGTAATTAAATATAAGTTGCTCCTGTTCTTTCGAAACAGTAGTTGGGGTTTGTCTTTATAAATTCAGGGATCTGTCAAATTACTTTTTTATTGGGAAAAAATATCAAGATATATCGTTTTCGACGTAGACGTTTTGTGTTTTTGTGCATGTAACTGGAGACATATGATGAGATAATGTATGTCCCGGCTTTTGAAATAAGAGTTAGTTTTGGATATAGAATTCAGTTGCTGGAACAACAAACATAAATGAAATTTGAAAAGGATAAAAATGCATTCACTTTTAAAACTCATTGTATATCGCATTATTTAAATAATGCAAAATAAAATATGACGAACTATATTTCAACTTTTTTTTTGTGCAATATTTATTTATTTTTTTTTAAAATAGAAATTTTTAATAAATCAAAAAAGTCCTTTTTATAAAAAACTGATAATTCATTTTGTAAATTAGATTATCAGTTTAATGATAACCAATAATTAAATTAACATATTTGTATATAAAATTCAGTTTTTGAACAACAAAGATTAATAAAATACAAACAAGTTTTAAAAAATCCATTTTTTTCAAATTCATTATGTAACTTATTATTTAAAAAAATGTAAAAAAAATATATAACTAAATGTAATTCCATTTTTTTTTCGTTACACATTTGAAAAATCAACAAGAAGCCGTTAACAGAAAAACCGATACTTCTCTTTGGAAATTATTAGATTATCCGTTTAATGATAATCCAATCATTTCCAAATTCAAGGAGAATGATACCGAAAACTTAAATGAAAATTTTATATCAACTTAGATTCGATAAACTATATAAACTGCATATTCAACTTTATAAGATTATTGACTGAAGATATATTCATGTTCAACATAACGTGAATCCTTATATATTTTTGTTTATTTTTTTATTACAAGTTGCCTTTATATTCGTCCGCCAGTTTAAAAATAAATATTTACATTAACTTCATTTCTCTAAGAAGGATTTTCACCCATTTATTGGTGAATTCGTGACTTCTAAGTGGTTATTTCCTAGATATCCTCAAAGGACTTACAAATGGAAGCCATAGATCCATAACGCATTCCTTCTTACATTTTTTTACTACTTGTAATTAAGTACCTTTTGATTTGTCAACAGGTATAAAAGAAAAGGTTTTAATCAACTTTCTTTCTCTAAGAAGGATATTTATTGTAATTGCTAGCTAATCTTAGGTGTCGCCGAACTGTTTCCATATATTATTTTTAATATCCTTAAAGTTTTACAAATTTGAGCCACATATCCTTAAAAAGCTTTCAAGGGAAAATAATATTGTCTGTTTCGTATGCAACTTTACCTTGCTCAACATGCAGTGGGCTACCTATCCACTGTAAAAGGGGTAAATTATTTCATGCAATTAAATGCAGTTTAAATTTTCTGTACATAAGCAATAACTGATAGAACATATTAACTTTTTAATACTCCATAACCATACTCCCGCTAATAAATATCAGATATTTTCAGTCTTAAAAGTTATGTATGAGAGTCCAAAGTCATCCACTACAGCTGGTTAATATACTGGGCTCAAACTTTGCCACTACAATGGCGATGATTTGATCCAAAACAAGTAATATAAAAAAAAATCTACTATTCCTAAAAAGTCAATTCCTACTTTTTTTCACTATGTTGCAGAAAGTCCTTTATAAATAACTTTCATTCATTTTTTTTTTTTATGATTATCTGGCGCCATCTATTGGTAGATATATGCACCTTAAATCTAAAAAAAAAACCTAAAATGAATTAATTAAATTTAATTACTGAATTAATATTTGAAAAAACTGTATTAACATCCAGTGTCATCCACTATAAGTTAAAAAAATGTATTTGAACTTGAGTGGATGAATAAAAAGTATTTTATGAACGATTGAAAATTTGAACAACATATATATAGGGAGAGTGTGAGCTAATAGAAGGAATTGAACAACAAGGAGTAAATCTGTAAGTGTATGGGTTTTTTAAAAACCCTCTTTAAAATTCAATTTCCGATTACAGAACAACTTTCCATGTTACGCATTTAACATCCCTATCATCACCCTTTTGTAATATAATTTTTTATATAATGTATCTATTCAGTAATTTATATGATATTAATTAGCTAACGGGTCTTAATGACAGAGTGATTAGCGTTCTAGCACTCAGTGCCACAGGTTTCTGGTCCCTGAGGGGCCATGGACGTGTGTAGTGGTTCGTAAACTACTTTTAAAAAGTAAGTCCTGATCTAAGGACTCTTAGACTTTTAGAGCGTAGGGTTGACAACCCTACCCCGTAAAAGAAGTTGCTCCACCATGGGGTTGTTGCGCCAATGAAGAAGAATTAATTTATAATAGTAAATAATTTATCGTATTTTTAAATATTCTTTTCCAAACACCTTCTTACCTTTTGATTCTCTGATATAATGTGGCAAGTAGGAAAAAAAAAATTAATCTATGAAAAAACTTGATAGGAGCAACATAAAGATTACAGAAAAAAGCAGAATTTGAAAAACAGCATTTATTCTACGAACTATGTATTCAAGTTTTTATGGAAAAACATTTTGTGAATAATTAAACATATGTCTTAAGATAATGTCATCGTTACAATTAAATCTTTTTTTTTTTTGATCATGAAATAATTTTTTTATTGAGACAGTTAAATGCCTAATTAATTATTAAAATTGTATGTTTATTGATAAATGAAGCACACAAATTATAATATTCATTGGTGTATTGTTTGGTTTTCATCTATTTTTATTTCTTTCGTTTACTCATTCAAAAAATATTGCATTTTTTAAATTTCTTTTAATTGTCTGTTTCATATTTCACATTATTGTTGTTTTTTTTCAATTCAATTGTATTTTCATTAATGTTTGCAGAAAAAGCTCACAGACATGAAAATAAGGGAATTATATTCATGGTTACCTTAATGGTTTGTTTCTCGCTCTACTGCCATTTTGTTCGCACTTTGGGTTAATTAGACCAGGACTTACAGTTTAACGTGGATTCCGAACCACCAACAAACATCCATTCCTCCTCCAGGGATTCGAATCTGAAGCCTGTGGCACCAAAGGCCATAGAGATAGCCAATCGGCCATTAGGCCATGGTAACCTCAATGATATATATATGTATATATTATTAAGGTAATTCTAGATAATATAATTCTCTGTTGTTGTTGTTACTTATCCCACTTGCTAGATATCTAATCTAGACCAGACCCACGAACCCCTATGGACTCATGGTTGAAAGAGGAAGGAAGCAGCTTCTGTTGTGATTTAGCACCCGTAGGTAGAAGTCTGACTTTTGCTCCGTAATGCTCTTACAGTCATATGAGGCCGGGACCTACGGCTTGGGAGTGGATTCTGAACCACCTCAAACATCCATGGAACGCCGGGATTTGAACCCGAAACCTGTGGTACACAGCTCCAGAGCACTAGCCACTCGACCATTCAGGCTCCATATAGTTATCTTATATATCTATACCATATGGTATATACACAGTCAAACATAATGTGACCACCACCTACTACGTGAAATAACCCATCACAAAAGGCAGGTGGCAGCACATTGGTGTATATAATTCCACTTAATACTATATATCCTCTTAATATCACATTCCACACTCCATTTAAAGCCAGAATATACAAGAGTGTATATTCTGGCTTTTTGACATAATTCACATTAATGTGACTGGACTTCTGTATTATACACACACATCATAGTTTGGTTAGTTAATTCTCTTATATATATATATATAAACACCATAGGGCAATATGAAATAAGTGCTCCGTGGAGTAGCACCTAGGTAATTCGCTAATAAACAGTGTAGACACTTTCAGCCTATGAATTCATCTCCGTCATCCACAGCATAAATACAGGAGTTTGCTTTATGGACGTCTGATTGAGTTCCCAAAACGATCCAGTTCAAATGAAAGAATACCTTTACAAATAATCCTTGAAGCTTCTTTTAAATTACTGGGTACTTGTACATGGACCAGGTAAATGTACAGATATAATGTTACTACTACTACTACTACTACTACTATTACTAAACCACACTACACCATATCACTGCGCCAAGAGCTGAGTTGCCTCATTACAGATTGAAAGATGTGGTTGAGAAGTCTATTTGGTTTATCTATGACTCTATACGATCATATGGGACCTACGACTTAGAGTGGATTCCGAACCACTACAAACATCCATGGCTCTGCCGGGATTTGAACCCGAAACCTGTGATATTGAGCGCCAGAGCGCTAGCCATAGCCATCAGGCCCTGATATAATGATACTAAAATGCTATAATTTGCGTATTCTTTACTGCAACTACATTAACCATTATTGGAAAAATCAGGCTACATCTGAATGGTTGGCCATCTCATGGTATCTAGACTACAAGTTTATTATTTTCATCCCAATTGTTGACTAAGACTTACAGTTCGATATCGGTTAAAGGGTTTCGAACTGAGACCATTAGATATTAAACCTGAAGAGCTTTTAAATTCTCATGTGATATTTAGGCCTACATTCTTTAATGAACCATTGTTTAACACCTCATTTGTTAATTTAGCACCAAAAAAGAATCTAAGCTCTCCAATCAGAAGTTGTTTACTTCAGAGAAAAACCCAATAAACTATTTATTTCCCTGCTTTCCAAATAAATCTAAATGCGAGTGGCGAAGAGCTATTCTTATCCCAGGCTTATCTTTCAAACCACCCTCTGACGTCGAGTAAACAAGTATCGTCTGCTGCCAACCACCCTGATAAAACAAAACAGTCCTCTTCCGGAGCAGCCTAATAGGGGAAGAAGGGCCCAGCTAATTATTTTTCTTCCAGAACACCGGAGGGCCATAAATTTTAGTTTGGTCTCATCCCCTCAAAAAGGGGTGGAGGGCGGTGCCCACAAGAGCTGCTTATCATTCCACCGGGGTGTGATTCATCAGGAGAGCAGACGAGATTCGGGAGTCATTACTTACAGTTTTCTTCGCCTTCCCTGACAAACGATAACTTGGGGAGTACTATGATTCCCTAATGGTTAACGCAGGTAAAGAAAGAAGAAAAAACTATTGGTATGATGTATAGGCCGAAGTGCCTAAAGTTTGTTTAAAGGTGTGGAATTTTCAGATCTTTTATGGGGGTGGAGATGGAATGTTTTGTTGAGGGAAAATTAGTTATACGAATACAAATGGCTTTGTGGGAGTTGTTTGAATGAATGTTGGATGCGATTCAAATTAAATTTTTTTTTTTGCCAGGAGCAAAAGTATTTATAGTATAAAAAACGAAAAGAAATATGAAATTGAGTATTTCGCCTGACTGAAAAAATACTTTTTCAGTCATATTTTATAAGTTTCTTAATAGTTTTTTCCTGTTAAAATATATATCAATGTAAAACTACGTTGAAACTATTTCATGATAAAACAAAAGATAAATTGACAAACAATTATCTTTTTATATCGAATGGAAACTTTATGGTGAATCGTGAATTAGTGTCTTGACAATTAAACGTCATTAGAAAATGTCCAGAAATCAACTATCTTGGAAATACACCTGTTTGAATATTCAAAAAATAATTGTAGTGATTTCATACAGCTTCAAATGAGAATTGTAATAACAAATATATGTTTAGATTCTTGGGGCCTGAATGGCCGAGTGGCTAGCGCTCTGGCGCTCGGTACCGCAGGTTTTGGATTTGAGTCCCGGCGGTGCCATGGATGTTTGTAGTGGTTCGGAATCCACTTTAAACCGTAGGTCCCGGTCCTAATAGGATCGTAGAGCGTTGCGGGGGTATTGTAACTCCGCGTCCGTGGCCTATCTTCAAGTTACACGCGCCCCCTGGGTAATGAAAAGTGAGTAGCGTCTGTGCAGCGCTTGCCATACAAGACCAAGCTGTCTGAGTGCTTGCCAGCTGCATTAGAAGGAAAAAATGTTTCGATTCTAAAACCTTTTTTATATTTCAGCACTAACAAAAGCTTTTGATAAAGTTAAGTTATTGTCATTTATCTAAATCATATCAAAGTTAAACATTTAAGCACTTACTCTCATTCCTTAAATATACTTGTAGAAATTATATATTGCATTTGTTGTGAAAAAATTTTAAATACTAATCTAAAATATATAAAATATTGAACCAGGCATATCAATTTTTGTTCTGATACTTGCTACTTTTAGAAATATAATTTGTTTTCATATATATTGAACCCCCATACCAATGTTGTTCCACTAATTTAATTGTCCCATCATGCTATATAATCTATTGGATCTACTGCAACTGAGCTATCATTGCAATACACACAGAATACTGAATATACGATCATTGTAGTAGACACAGAACATTGTATATATGATCATTGTATTACACGATCTATATCAGCGATTGCCAACTAGGTTGCTTTAATTATCCCTCTATTTTAATGAGTCTACAAATGTAATTAAGTAGATATCAGTTTTTAATTAGATAGTTTACAGTATTTTGCTGCTGATTTTATAGATTTTTGTTGAGTTGAACAGATCGAGCTGTTTTCTGGTAACTGTGTTCATGTCGACTCTACACAATAGAAAAATTTAATAGCGAATACGTTATGGAAACTATAAAAACGTAACATTCATTTATGAAATAATAGAATCGCCGAATCTTTAAAAACCTTGATTTGGAACTTCATATTTTGTATAAAATATCAACTTCAGTATGTATTAAATTTTCCTATATAATTTTTAAAATTCCAATTTTCATAATTACATAAAAACACTATTCTACAATGAAGAATTATTTCAGGATATATTTTCAAGATATATATAGATATATATATTACTTCAGGATAAAAATGTACTTCATATTATATTTCTTATCCAAATCATATTTTTTTTTTTTTTTCCTCTTTATGCGTGAAAAATAATTAAACTATGCAATATATCGCCAAAGTGACATAAAACCATAAACGATGTGGCGCCTTATCTCTTATTAATTAAAATACAGTTCCATCAGTTGATTAATTTCCATATGAATACGATTTGTAATTTGTAAAACAGACATACAATGATATTCGGTTTCATATCAAATATTTTACAGTATTACAAAGATTTTATGTGCAGTGAAGTTCGTAGATAAGCCACGGACGCGGAGCAACAATACCTCGCAACGCTGTACGATCCTGTTAGACCGGACCTACGGTTTAAAAGTGGATTCGAACCACTACAAACACCCATGGCCCCGTCGGGACTCGAACCCTGTGACATCAAGTGGCAGAGCGCTAGCCGCTCGGTCATTCAAGCCCCATTCCAATCATTAACATCGAGGTTTTCGAGCCTCCATTCTTCATCTGTCAGTATGACTTTAACAACCTGCAGATTTATTACGGACATTTCAGTATGGATACGGGACATTCGTTTTGGCACCACTTCTAGGGTTTCAAACTAAGATTTTTTTAAATTAAAAATACCAATTCACTACCTATATGGCAACTTTTTTTTCCTACATCCCAGCACGAAAGATAAAATATTGACATTTTAATAATCTATGAAATATATAAAGTTTTAGCGAATTATAAGAGCTTATAAAATATATAAAAATGTTTAATTATTTTAATATATTATATATAACTATTAAAGATTAAGAAACATTTTATTTTATAATTTAATAATTTTAGATGAAAAATAATAACTAATATTAACTTATAAAATGAAAAATATTATAAAAAATGTTTTAATAGTTAATAAAATAATATCTTAATTCAAAATAACTCTTAAAGTATATAAAATGTTAACATTTTAATAACTTACATATAAAATTTTAAATTATTTTAATATATTTTATATAAAAGATTAAAATAGTATATTTTAATAACTAATAAAAAAAAAAAAATATTAATTTATTTCAAAAATGGTAATTTATACAATATATAAAAAAATTAACCTTATTTTATTAACTTATAAAATAAATAAAATATTAATATTTTAATAATTTATAAAATTTTAACGTATTATAATAACTTATGAAATAAATAAAATTTTACATTTCTTAAACATATTATAAAATATATAAAATATTAACGCATTATAATAATTTATGAAATGTATAAAATTTTAAATCATTTTAATATATTATAAAATGCATAAAATATTAATTTATTTTAATAAATTATAAAATATATAAAATAGTTACTTTTTATAATATTTTATGAAATACATAAAATATTAACGCATCGTAATATCTTATATAATATGTAAAAGAATAGTCTTATTTCAATAACTAATACAAGAAATAAAATATCAACTTATTTTAATATATTTTAAATATAAACTATTTTAAAAACTTATAAATTTTGTTACTTTTTGCTAATATTTATATTAAAACTTTTTTTTCAGGCACACAAAAATCCACATCATTTCAGACAGTCAACATCCCACGTGAAACTCTCTTCCTCCAATACAAACTTCCCCAAAATATCCCTACCACCCCTCCACGGATTCTTTGAAAATCGTTCAGCAGACATCAAAAGTCCCCTCTCTTGGGCTGGACGGGGAACTCCCAGAACGCCATGTTTAAACTCATTCTCAAAGTACACAAGGCTGTATTTGCTGTTGGAACATCAGAGACTATTAGGTAAATATCGTCTCTTCGATTTCTAGTCCTCCCCTCTTTTTACTTTGCCCTTCACTTCATAGTATGTTATAATTAAAATGCTGCTTTTCTCACTGTAATTGATAAAAAAATTTTGTTTTTATTTGTTAAGAAGTCAAAACTATTTTTTTATTAGTAAATGCTAGAAAATCAGAATGAATAAAAAACATTGGAGTAGAGATTGTATTTCTAAATTATTGATTAGTTTTTCATTTAAATAGGTTTTTCATGGTACAAACTTCTAGTGACAAAATGTATTAATTTTTCATATCATCAATTCAACATCTATAAGACAACTTCTTTCCCTAAATTCTATCATAAAAGATATAAAATATATACTTATTTTAGAAACCTATAAAATATATAAAATTTTAACGTATTATATTAGCTTATATAAAATATGTAATTAGTAAACTATACAACATATTAACATTTATAATAGTTTAAAAATTTTTTAAGTTATTTTTAATATATTATATAAAAAATATTAGTCTAAATTTAATAACCATTAAACGATTACAAATATTAACTTAAGGCAACAATTTATAAAATATATAACTTATTTACTTATTTTAATCGTTAATAAAATATATATATTAATATATTTTAATAATTACTAAAATAATTCTAATAATTATTAAAATATTTTAATAAATCATAAAAATATCGTATAAATAATAAAATATGAAAATATGACTTATTTTAATAATTTATAAAACATTTTATATATTATATTCATATTTTATATTTTACATAAAATATTAATTTATTTTAAAAATTAATTAAATATAATATTGGGTAATTTAATAATTTATAAAATATATAAAATATTAGCCCATTTTAAAAACTAATAAAATGTTAATTTATTAATTATTAATAGTTAATTTATTAATTAACAAATAATTATTTAATAATACTGTTTTTACTTAAATTAATAATTTTTAAGAAATAAACAATTTTTGAAAAATTTTAAGTTTTATTACCTATTACTAATATTAATATTAAACCTTTTTTTTCAAAAACACAAAAAATCCACATCATTTCAGACAGTCAACATCCCATTTGAAACTCTCTTCTTTGCAATACAAACTTTCACCAAAATATCCCTACCAACCCTCCCCCGATTCTTTGAAAATCGTTCACCAGACATCAAAAGTTCCTCTCATGGGTTGTACCGGGCACTCCCAGAACGCCATGTTTAAACTCATTCTCAAAGTACACAAAGCTGTTTTTGCAGTTGAAACATCAGAGACTATTAGGTAAATGCCATCTCTTCCATTACAAGCCCTCCCTTGTTACTTTACCCTACAGTTCATAGTATGTTACAATTGAAATGCTGCTTTTCACACGGTAAGTTTTGATAAAAAATTGTTTTTTCTATTTGTTAAGAAAGCAGAACTATTTTGTTTATTTGGAAAAGCTACAAAATCAGACTGGATAAAAACATTGAAGCAGAAAAATGTAGAAAGTATTTCTATAGTATTGATTTGTTTGTCACCAAATTAGATATTTTTAGGTACAAACTTCTAGTGACGAAATGGATTAATTTGCCATATGACCAATTCACTACCTATACGACAACTTCTTTTCCCTAAATTCAATCATAAAAGAAATGAAATATGGACTTATTTTAATATCCCATAAAATATATTGTCTTTAAAATATAATCTTTTATTATTATAACATTTTATAAATATTGTCTTATAATAACTTATTTATAAAAGAATAACCTTTCTATGTGATATTATTATCTAATACAAGAGTAGAATCTTAAATATATTTGAATAAATTATAAAATGAATAAAAGCCACATGACCATCAGGCCCCTATTCCCTATTCCATATGCATTACTACCCTTCTCTTATCTATGTGACTTCAACAAATTATGGGTGATCAGTTTTACTAGTCGTAATAAACTGATCACAGTGCCCTTCAGTGACTTAAAAGTGTAGTCAGTTTTGGGCTAATTGCAATGTTCAATACATATTACTCCACGATCGAGCCCTCGTGTACTTCAACCCTTATATGTCTGATGGCTGTGTGATATGTTTTACGTTAGTCGCAATGTTTGATACATAACCAGAGCCAAATTACCATTTTTTTCATACAATCATATTCATTGCTATAAGAAAGTTTTGATTTCTCCCACATGTATTCCCACCCTTCGGTGCCTTAGATGTGTGGTCAGTTTTGGGCTAATCGCAATGTTCAATACATATTACTCCATGATAGAGCCCTCGTGTACTTCAACCCTTATATGTCTGATGGCTGTGTGATATGGTTTACGTTAGTCGCAATGTTTGATACATAACCAGAGCCAAATTACCATTTTTTTCATACAATCATATGCATTGCTATAAGAAAGTTTTGATTTCTCCCACATGTATTCCCACCCTTCGGTGCCTTAGATGTGTGGTCAGTTTTGGGCTAATCGCAATGTTCAATACATATTACTCCACGATCGAGCCCTCGTGTACTTCAACCCTTATATGTCTGATGGCTGTGTGATATGGTTTACGTTAGTCGCAATGTTTGATACATAACCAGAGCCAAATTACCATTTTTTTCATACAATCATATTCATTGCTATAAGCAAGTTTTGATTTCTCCCACATGTATTCCACCCCCTCGGTGCCTTAGATGTGTGGTCAGTTTTGGGCTAATCATACAATGTTTCAATACATATTACTCCATGATAGAGCCCTCGTGTACTTCAACCCTTATATGTCTGATGGCTGTGTGATATGGTTTACGTTAGTCGCAATGTTTGATACATAACCAGAGCCAAATTACCATTTTTTTCATACAATCATATGCATTGCTATAAGAAAGTTTTGATTTCTCCCACATGTATTCCCCACCCTTCGGTGCCTTAGATGTGTGGTCAGTTTTGGGCTAATCGCAATGTTCAATACATATTACTCCATGATAGAGCCCTCGTGTACTTCAACCCTTATATGTCTGATGGCTGTGTGATATGGTTTACGTTAGTCGCAATGTTTGATACATAACCAGAGCCAAATTACCATTTTTTCATACAATCATATGTATTGCTATAAGCAAGTTTTGATTTCTCCCACATGTATTCCCACCCTTCGGTGCCTTAGATGTGTGGTCAGTTTTGGGCTAATCGCAATGTTCAATACATATTACTCCATGATAGAGCCCTCGTGTACTTCAACCCTTATATGTCTGATGGCTGTGTGATATGGTTTACGATAGTCGCAATGTTTGATACATAACCAGAGCCAAATTACCATTTTTTTCATACAATCATATGCATTGCTATAAGAAAGTTTTGATTTCTCCCACATGTATTCCCACCCTTCGGTGCCTTAGATGTGTGGTCAGTTTTGGGCTAATCGCAATGTTCAATACATATTACTCCATGATAGAGCCCTCGTGTACTTCAACCCTTATATGTCTGATGGCTGTGTGATATGGTTTACGATAGTCGCAATGTTTGATACATAACCAGAGCCAAATTACCATTTTTTTTCATACAATCATATGCATTGCTATAAGAAAGTTTTGATTTCTCCCACATGTATTCCCACCCTTCGGTGCCTTAGATGTGTGGTCAGTTTTGGGCTAATCGCAATGTTCAATACATATTACTCCATGATAGAGCCCTCGTGTACTTCAACCCTTATATGTCTGATGGCTGTGTGATATGTTTTACGTTAGTCGCAATGTTTGATACATAACCAGAGCCAAATTACCATTTTTTTCATACAATCATATTCATTGCTATAAGCAAGTTTTGATTTCTCCCACATGTATTCCCACCCTTCGGTGCCTTAGATGTGTGGTCAGTTTTGGGCCTAATCTCAATTTTCAATACATATTACTTCACGATCGAGCCCTCGTGTACTTCAACCCTTATATGTCTGATGGCTGTGTGATATGTTTTACGTTAGTCGCAATGTTTGATACATAACCAGAGCCAAATTACCATTTTTTTCATACAATCATATGCATTTCTATAAGAAAGTTTTGATTTCTCCCACATGTATTCCCACCCTTCGGTGCCTTAGATGTGTGGTCAGTTTTGGGCTAATCGCAATGTTCAATACATATTACTCCACGATCGAGCCCTCGTGTACTTCAACCCTTACATGTCTGATGGCTATGTGATATGTTTTACGTTAGTCGCAATGTTTGATACATAACCAGAGCCAAATTACCATTTTTTTTTCATACAATCATATTCATTGCTATAAGCAAGTTTTGATTTCTCCCACATGTATTCCCACCCTTCGGTGCCTTAGATGTGTGATTAGTTTTGGCCTAATCGCAATGTCCAATACATATTATTGTGAGATCACGGCTGTCACCAAATTAAATCGGATTCAATGCCTTGAGTATTCCACCCTTCGCATTTTTTCTCTCTGATGTACTTCTATCCATCAGTTATTTATACCTCTGATGGCTGTGTGATATGTTTTACGTTAGTCGCAATGTTCGATACATGACACAAGTCAAATTGCCTCTTTTTTCATCCAATCGTATTCAATATTATGAATATGTTTTGCTTTCTCTGGCGTGTATATCTGCGCTTCACTACCCTAGATGTCTGCTATTGGATTCGGTTATTTTGTTATTAATTCCTGCTATTGGGATCAGTTTTTCCTGTAATCATTTTGAGTGATATAATATTTTGAAAAATATTTAAAAATAAAACTATTTTGAATAAATATAATATAAAAAAATTCTTGTTTTTTTTTTCATTAAATTGTTGACCTATTCACTTTATTATCGTATTATCGTTATTATTATCGTTTATCCCTATTTATCGTTTCTTGTAGTCTCCAACATCGTATAACCCCCAGAAGAAATTTTCGATCCAAAAATGAAAAATATCTTGTCTATTAACTTGTTCATTGACTTACAATATACTAACCAAGTTCAACTTATAGACTATAAAGAATATATCCATATAAATCAATGGTGAAAACGAAATAAATTCATACTTCATACTTGATAAAGACATGATATTCTTGATCAAAACGAAAGTTCAGTTTTGATTTAGTCTACTAATAAAATACATTTAAATCTAATCTTATCTCTTATTCCCAGACAACTTTCGTCTATTAGTGCATATCTATGATTGATTTATGTATAAATCCGGAATTCTAACAGAATTTCTGATTTTTTTTCTTCTTTAGAAGATTGTTTATTTTTCCTCATTTATTTGATGTTTATTTTTTATTTTAATACTAAAGCTTTCTTGCGTGAAATTTTTATACAAAACTAGGAAACACTACTTACTTCAAGGTTCACCGTACACACATAAAGATAAGAAAAATATAAAGGATTATTCCCAATGGAAAAATTGTGTATATAGATTCAATACAACCCTTCATGATTCAAAAGAATCAGGATTATTGGAAGATTAAAATTATTTAAAACCAAATAGACTCCACAGTAAGCACATGCCAAACTGAAAACTCCCCACCAAAGGGATCCCTAAAAAAGAACTCCACAAGCCAAACCCTCTTTGAATGCCAGTTTCCCAGATATCAAAAACCCCGCTGTTGACATGAATGAATAATCCGGGAACATGATGTTTAATCTCATTCTCAGAGTACACAGTGGGGTGTTTGTAATTGAACACTTCGGGGGATCGTCTTGCCTTTGCCTTTCATTCCTTTTTTTTTGCCACCATCCTTCCCTCAAAATTAAAATTCCGTTCGCCTGACAACATTTTGTGTAGCAAATCAGGAACTCGTTTGTTGAAGGAAGAAAGTAATTCCCATATGTGTGAATATGTGGAATGGGTATTTTCTGCTTATGTGAACAATATTGTTTGAAAATAGATGAATCCATTCAATCCCACAATGTTAATTTATATTCAAATATTAGTTCAATACAGAAATAAAAATAATTAATTAATTTTTGTTTTGCTTATTTGGCAAGATGTTTTTTTTTTTTTTTTTGTTCACTGATGGGCTTCATGTTACACTTACATATACTACGATATTCGTATAATGAAGATAGAGTGTTACCTTATGGGTGGACTTTTATAGATATTTTTTCAATTCCTTTCTATTAGCTCATACTCTCCCAACATGTATATCTTGTTCGAATTTTCAATCGTTCATAAAATACTTTTTATTCATCCACTCAAGTTCAAATACATTTTTTTTTAACTTATAGTGGATGACACTGGATGTTAATACAGTTTTTTCAAATATTAATTCAGTAATTAAATTAAATTAAATTAATTTTAGTTTTTTTTTTACATCTACCAATAGATGTTCCATGTATCTACCAAAAGATGGCGTCAGATAAACTTAAAAATGAATTAAAATTATCTATAAAGGACTTTCTGCAATATAGTAAAAAAAGTAGGAATTGACTTAAATTTTTTTTTTATATTACTTGTTTTAATTTTTTGTTGCTCTTAACAATACACTAATGTGCCGTATAGCTTGGATATAATGTCGGTTGTCGTATAGCTTTGCTTTAGTTCGTAGATTGTCGTTTAGATTGGATATAGTGTAATGTTAGATTGTCGCATAGCTTTCCTAGGAAGCTAGGAAATATACCTAAGAATACTGTACCCTTGGAAACTCTCACAAATTATCCAGATTTTAAGTGCAAGACGCTTATACATTATTATATTTCTAATCAAATTGGCGAAAACAGGGGCTACTTATTTTTGCTATATAAGTAAAATTGGCTATATTTATATATTGGCTGTCATATGACAGCCAATATAAACTACACATATAACAACAAGGTCATTAGAAACTATGCACTCCTAAATGTTATATAAAAGTAGAGGAATTCATTCAAATTCACAATGATAATTTAAACACTAACATAGCTTATTGTAAAAGGTGTCTTACCTTTGACTTCTAAAGATAGGATTGATATCATTGGCTCTTGTAATCATGAATAAACATCAACCAACCAATCTATGAACAAGATTTGTTTTTGTACAGATCTTTTCATCCATGATAAAACGAACTGCCCACTGATGTTGAATAAAGGGAGAACTTTTAAGCCTTTTGCATTTCATTTGCATGTTGCCTGAGAAATCATCTAGAAAAATGCATAACATATAATTTCAACAGTATTCCAACTAGCTATTGAAACTATACGGAATACCATTTTCGCCAATTACTTTTGGTCACATTAATTTCAGAGAAAACTGCATTCTAGTTGAAACCTTGATGACAAATTTGCACAACATAATTCATGTTTCAATGAAATAGCGAGAAAATAATGACTGATTACATTAATTATATTTCAATCAAATTGACGAAATCAGTGACTACACCTATGGCAACCATTATATGGCAACACATATGGCACCAGCTTATTAGAAGCTAAGTTTTCCTGCATGTTGCTTAAAAAAACAGGTTAATTCATTCGAGTTCACAATGATAATTTAGACAAAAACTTAATCTTTATGCAAAAGTGACTTACTTTTTGATTCTTTAGGCAGGATTGATAACAGTGGTTTTGTGCCATAACAAAACATCAACCAACAAATCTTTGAACAGGATTTTTTTTTCCACAGGTCTCTTGAACCATAATAAAACGAAAGGCCCACTGATGGTGAATAATGGGAGAACTTTTTAAGGGTATTTCCTTTCATGTGCCTATCATGAACATGTTGCATATTGACATGTTGCATAATAAATATCTTGGAAAAAAACGTAAAATATATAAATTCAGTGATGTTCAAACTAGTTACTGAGGCAATATGGAATACCCTTTTCATGAATCATGGTTTTTGATGACATTAATTTCAAATAAAACTATATTTTATTTCATCATAAATAGAAAATAAAATAGCAAATATAAATTATAGTAAATACACAATATAATTCCTATTTCAATGAAATAGTGAAAAAATAATGACTTATTAATAAAATAATGGTTTATTTAATAAGATTTACTTTAATACTTTATAAACTGATGTATTTTTGCAGTAAATATGCATTATATATCATTTCAATGATATGCATAGTAGTTACTGTGACAATATGGAAATGCCATTTTGATGATTGATGGTTTGAGAAAACAAGAATTCCAAGTAAAAGTAAATTCTAGTTGAACCATAAACCAAATAAAAATTATCAATAATGGCTTTTTTTCTGGAAATAAGAACTTAAGTAGCTCAATTTTTCTACCATTCATAAAAATCAAGATTGTTTAATTTATAAATATATCAGTTTTTATTATTTTAAAAAATTGATATATTTTTAAATAAATATGCATTATATATCATTTCAATGATATGCATAGTAGCTACTGTGACAATATGGAATACCATTTTCATGATTGATGGTTGAGTAAAACAAGAATTCCAAATAAAAAGTATATTCATTGAAACTAAACCATATAAACATAACATCAATAATGTTTTTTCTGTCGACAAGAAATTAGGTAGCTCAATTTTCCTACCATTCTTAAAAATTAAAATTATTTAATTTATAAATCACAATAAAGTTTTATTAAATATATGGTATACAATATTATACATAATGTCAATATTGCACCAACTTGTCTGAAGGTTATAGATAAATTTAGCTTCAGAATTTCAAAGTTTAATATTAAACATCAAATCAAAAATCTACTTTCTTTTATATCTCCAATATTCCATAATCTTATAATAGTTTGCATTTTCAAAAGCCTTATTTTTCCACAAAGAACAAACAATGACATCCACAGCATTAGACTACTACTACTACAGAAGAACTTTTTTTTTACTGAAAATTCCTTCCCTCTTTCTTCTGCCATTTTGAAAAATATAGGATTTTTAATAATTCATAAGGCAGCGAGTGGCAACAGCGGTTAAAAGCAGCCTTTATACCCGGATGTAGCCATATTGAAAAGCATTTATTTATCCATCAGCCGGTAGAACTGTCGCGGGATGATAGTTTGGAATTTCGAAAACGACGTTCGATAAAAGATATTCACTATTTAAACCAAAGCTTTCTTTACCCGAATGCATATAGATTTCTATTTTAAAATTCGGATTATCAGAGGATTTTTGTTTCATATGCGGAATCGCTAACGCATAGAGCAATTTCAAGTTCCATTTCCATTTTAAGCTTTTATAATGGCGGCTTCATACTGCAAGATGGCATCAAATGCAAATGCTATGCTATGATGTTTGATATAGGTAAATATCAATCATAATGCGATATTAATACGAAAAATTTTAGTATTCTTGTTTCATTTTGGAATTACAACAAGATAGAATGTACCAAAATTTGTTTCTGAATTAATATTTTGTTAAGGAAAGATTTTCTAAAATATTCTTTTTTTTTTTTTTTATTAATGTCATTGTTTTTATCTAAAATATATTCTTTCATTCTTTGATTAATTCTTTTTATATACTATCTTTCATTCTTAAAATAAAATTGATAAATGTAAGATCGAATGGAATTAAGTAGTTTCAATTTTAAACCTTGAGAATATGTTAAATACCTATCTATGGTATTTACATGCAGATAAGTAATGATATTTATGTTAACAAGTTTATGTAATGCATTTTACAATAAACATAATTTCATAAATGAAAAAAAAATATAAAACAAATATTAGATATTTTGCTTCATAAAAAATGATATTCGTTTAATTTTTTTTTCTGTCTTATACTTTACTTTAACAAAATTTCTATGTTAAAGCAATACAAAAACATTTAAATATTTAGAAATTTTTGACATATAGTAAAATAATGCTCATTGTGCTCAAATTGCATGAGAATTTATATGTGAGTTGTAACATATTTGTACATGTATTTAAGTTTATGCTGTACATGTTGTATAAGTTGTGCATGTTGTTCTATATATGTTATTGTATAAGTTGTACATGTATTTAAGTTTATGCTGTACATGTTGTATAAGTTGTGCATGTTGTTCTATATATGTTATTGTATAAGTTGTACATGTATTTAAGTTTATGCTGTACATGTTGTATAAGTTGTGAATGTTCTTCTATATATGTTATTGTATAAGTTGTACATGTATTTAAGTTTATGCTGTACATGTTGTATAAGTTGTGCATGTTGTTCTATATATGTTATTGTATAAGTTGTACATGTATTGAAGTTTATGCTGTACATGTTGTATAAGTTGTGCATGTTGTTCTATATATGTTATTGTATAAGTTGTACATGTATTTAAGTTTATGCTGTTCATGTTGTATAAGTTGTGCATATTGTTCTATATATGTTATTGTATAAGTTGTACATGTATTTAAGTTTATGCTGTACATGTTGTATAAGTTGTGCATGCTGTTCTATATGTGTTATTGTATAAGTTGTAGATGTATTTAAGTTTATGCTGTACATGTTGTATAAGTTGTGCATGCTCTTCTATATATGTTATTGTATAAGTTGTACATGTATTTAAGTTTATGCTGTACATGTTGTATAAGTTTTGCATGTTGTTCTATATATGTTATTGTGCAAGTTGTACATATTGATGTTTATGTTGTACATATTGATGTTGTGCATGTTGTTCTATATATGTGTGCTATAAGTTGTACATGTATTTAAGTTTATGTGTACTATGTTGTATATATTGTGCATGTTGTTCTATATATGTTGTACATATTGATGTGCTATATATGTTGTATAATTGATGTATTTAAGTTTATGCATTGCTGTTGTATAAGTTGTACACATTGTTGTGTATAAGTTGTACACATTGTTGTTGTATAAGTTGTACACATTGCTGTGCTATAAGTTATGTATGTTGTTGTACATGTTGCTGTTGTATAAGTTGCACGTGTTGAACATGTACAATAAGTGTAATTGTTTATAAAATTAAAATTTTTAATTATTTTAATGTAGGTATTTAAATTCTAATTTAAAACCCATCAAATTATTTGAAAAAGAATGGTTTTGAGAAAGTCGTATTCAATTGATTATCGAAACAATTGATATAGAGACTTTTCAACTGCAAAATGTGAATAGAATCACTCTAGGTAATTGCCTTTTCCATTGAATAAACAACTATTGCACCCTTTTAGCTCTTATGATTGTTTGCAATATTGCAAACATATTAACCAGGAAGAAATTATAACAGTACCCTATTATAGTACCCTATTTAAAAAAAAAATGAATGTCGTATTTAATTAACATTACTTTACAAATTCAATATAAAATAGGTTGTTCAGATGGTAAATTTTATTTCTATGGTATTCCTGATATTCTTGTGATTAAAAACAATTTTTATATTACATCATAAAATACTTTGTATGATGTAATTACTATTTTAAAAATATTTAATTATTTTAAAGTAGATGATTATGAAAACTTGTGAAAAAATATATATGTTTATGAAATTGTAACAAAATAATATTACAGGAGTTTATATTTCTGACAAAGAATGATTAAAAAAAAATATGTTTGAAACAAAATAATTTTTTTTTTTTTTTTTTTAAATAATCAGAATATATCAATGCATTTGTACCGTAAAATCTTATAGTGCATTCCTACTCTTAAGCATATTTTTTTAACAAAAAATTTGATTTTTATCTACTTTGTATAATAAACTATTTATTATATAAATTTATTTATCTGATTTAACATTCTCTTTGTTGTAAGGGGAAGAAGAGAGAAAAATAAGTCTCAGGAAATAAATTAAAAACTAATGCTATAAAAAACATGTTTTTAATATGTGTTAAATAGTGTTTTTTATTTATCACAAAGAAATTAAATGTGAAAGATTCAGAATAAAAAAAATCAATAAGTGTAGCAATATTTATTTTAAAATTCTATTTTTTTAATTCTGTTGTTCTGTTTTTTTTTAATTCATTGTTGTTTTCTTTTGGAAAACTGATTATATATGTGAATAAACTAGTTTGTTTCTTTTTATCCACTTGGTAGACAGCAACATCTAGATCAAGTCCAAGAACCCGTGGAGGGGAGGGAAAGGGGAAGCAGGCTTCTGTAGTGATGGAGCACCCGTAGGTAGAAGTCTGACTTGACTCCGTGATGCTGTCTTTCTACGAACCACTGTAAACATTCATGGTGCCACCGGAACTCGACCCTGAAACCTGTGGCAATGAGCATCAGAGTGCTAGTAATTTGGCCATCAGACCTATAACTCTCTTTGGCATAAAACTAAACAATAGCCATTTTTATATCATTATTCTCTTACCAGATATTTATCCTTATTAGTTTGTATTTTTTAATAATATGTGTACTTAAATATTAAAGACTTATATTTAAATATATGTATTAAGCATAGTTCATAATTTGGTTTTAGATTCAATTCTATGGCTCATATATCTATCAAAACCCTTTAAGATACCAAACTTTGAAAAAGTATCTTTTTAACTTCCGACACCCTTTCTCGCAATTATGATTAGAGCGAGGCGGCATTCCGCTTTCGAAATTCTTCGAAGGCATTCTGGCCTCGAAACTATTCTTCCTTTCGAATGGCAACAGTTGAAAGGGATCCGGCCGGAATCAATTCTGGCGGAGCGATCCGTCACGGAAGTAATTGCGAGATTCCTCTCGGCCGGACAATTACTCTCCTCCGTCGATGTCCGGCACTTTTTCACTTCCTTCCCTTAATGGGTTGCGGACCGGATATCATGGTCATCGGAAAGAAGTAATCTTCGATGTCTCTTTTTGCATTGGCCAATTTTAAAACAATACGCTGATGTCTAAATTTTGCTACGTAATCATAATTGCGACTGGATTAAATTGCAAACTAGATTGCAAATCATGGTTTTAAACGTGATCCGTTCTGTTCCTTGTGTATCACTAATTTTAAAATAATACATGGAAATTTGATCTTGCATAATTGTAATCCCAGACTAGATAACGATCATTGCATAGAAATAGTCCACTGTGTTCCTTCTGCATTACCAATTTTGAAATAATGCAAGGAAATTTAATCTTGATACAGAACCATAGTAATTGAAAAGACGTGATCAACTCAATTTCACGTGCATCACCAATTTTAAAATATAACAAATTTTAATCCTATTACATAATCATAATTGGCAAATCATAAGGTGATCATCGAAAAAAAAAAAAAAGTGGATCCACTCTATCGTTTGCACATTACTAATTTTGAAATAATAAATGTAACAGGGCAATCTAACAGGATTTAACTAACAGGACACAATATAACAGGTTTAAACTAACAAGACACAATATAACAGGTTTAAACTAACAGGACACAATATAACAGGCTATAACTTTCGTTATATAACCATTATTCCAGCTCAAATAATGATCATCGGATAGAAGTAATCCTCTCTGATTATTCTGCAATACCAATTTTGAAATAGTACATGGAAGTTTAATCGTGCTACAATCATAATTGTATATTAAAATGATGATTCAAAAGTAGTGATCCGCTCGATTACTTGTGCATTAGCAATTTTAAAATAATGCAGCAAATTTTAATCCTGCTACATAATCAAAATTGCAGGTCGAATGGTGATCATCGTTAGAAAGTGATTCGCTCTATTCCATGAAATACAAATTTTAAAAATAATATACTACAAATTTTAAAATTATACATGGAAGTTTAATTATGTTACATAATCATAGTTCCAGGTCAGATAATAATCTCTGGATAGAAATAGGCCAATAGGCCGGATATCATGGTCATCGGAAAGAAGTAATTCTCTCTGTCTATTTTGCATTGACCACTTTTAAAACAATACGCGGCTGTTTAAATCTTGCAGCATAATCATAATTGCAAGCCAAATCATAATTGGTAATAAGTGATCCGTTCTGTTCCTTGTGTTACTAATTTTAAAATAATACATAGAAATTTAATCCTGCTACATAATTATAATTTCAAGGCAGATAATAATCATCGGGTAAAATTATTCGGTTTCGTTCCTTCTACATTATAAATTTTGGACAATTTTCTAACAGGACGAAATGTAATTGGATTAAACTAACAGGACACAATATAACAGGATTAAACTAACAGGACACAATATAATAGGATTAAAACCAATGGGACACAATATAACAGGATTAAACTTTTATAATCCTAATTCCAGGTCTGATAATGATTATCGGATAGAAAAAGTCCACTCTGTCCCTTCTTCATTACCAATTTTGAAATAATGCCGGCGAATTTAACTCTATTACATAATCATAATTATATATTACAATTATGATTATGTAATAATTATCATACATTATGATTATGTAATAATTATCATACATTATGATTATGTAATCACAATTGTATATTATGATAATTGAAAAGACGTGATCCACTCAATTCTTTCTGCATTACCAATATTAAAATAATGCAACAAATTTTAATCCTACTACCGAATCATAATTCCAGGCCAGATAATTATCATGGGATAGAAGTAATCCACTGTGCTCCTACTTCATTGCCAATTTTGAAATAATGGATGGAGGTTTAATATTGCTACATAATCGTACTAATTGAAAAGAAGTGATTCGCTCAATTACTTGTATATTACCAGTTTTTAAAATAATGCAACAAATTTTAATCCGGCTACCGAATCATAATTGCAGGTCATATGGCGATCATCAATGAAAAGTGATCCGCTCTATCCCTTCTCCATTACCATTTTTAAAATAATACTTAATCATGTTACGTAATCATAATTCTAGGTCAGATAATGATGATCGGTTAGAAACAGTCCTCTCTGTTCCTTCTGCATTACCAATGAGGAAGAAATAATACAAATTTAATCTTATTACATAGTCATAATTACAGGCCAAATCAGGATTGGAAAGAAGTGATCAGTGTTGTTCCTCGTGTGTTACTAATTTTAAAATATTACCTAGAAGTTTAATATTGATACATAATTAAGCTATTTTTGCAACTGGGTAAAAAAAACTAATGCCACCAACAGAATAATAACTTTAGAACCACACATATAACATTTATAACCACACATAAATGCACTTTCTTAATAAATGTCAACTGCATTATTTTTTTTCAGATGTGTTTGTATAGTTGATAATGTTTATCAACTATACAAGCACATATATAAGTTTTCAAAAAATGCCTTCATCCTCAAAAACGAGAATGTTTCGTCTTCTCGACCCATTGAACACAAAAACGGTTTCCAATGAATCCTGGCTTTCATTCCGTGGATGAAATCTCCAGTAAAAGTAGGAGCTTTTGGAAATAGCAAAAAAAAAAATCAATCATGAAAACTTTTCTATTTCTCGAGTGCATGAAGCCTGCTAAAAATGAAATCTAGCATTTTTAATGGATTCCGAAGTGGAATGTAATCAATTTTGCAATTTGGTAAAAAAAAAAAAAAAGGATGCCACCAACAGAATAAAAACTTCCGATTCAGAAGATCGTGCACTTCAAAGGTGTTGGACTCTTTTCGTGTTCATTTTTATCTATTCGTGTGTATAGATAAATGGATTATTAATGTACGAACCAACAGTTGTAAACTTTTCGAAGGGCTTCTCAAGATATGCAATGCCGAGATCTGTAATTCATTTGGAGTGGATAGAATAAGGAAAACAAATGGGTTGTGATACAGGCCCATCTTTCATGAAGAAATATTTTCAGTTGTAAGCAGGCTTTTCAACACGAAATGAAAATGAGATCTCTCACGCTGTTTAACCTTTGGATTCAGTGGCGTGATAAATTGTAACGAAATACTCTTTCAAATACACCCATGTCCATAAATTAAGGATAATGAAGTTCAGGCAAAGAAAGAGACAGAAGCAAAACAAATTTGACTTATTTGTAAAGTCTATTTATTAAACAAAAGGTAAAGAGCAAAAAAGATGCTATATGTTTGACATAATTAATAAAAATTGCGATTTTTACTCCCTGGAGCAAATTTCAAAAAGAACCTATTTACAAAAAACAGTATAACATAGTTAGTATGATGGTTAATATGGAGTATGTCTCCCGGACGATGCAATACAGGCCTTACAACGCCTAGGCATGCTGAGTATCAAATTATCAATCTGATCTTGGGGAATATTACACCACTCATCAAGCAATGCCCTCAAGTTCCGATTGACAGGTGGGAGGGGTTGACGGGCTGCAATTCGTCGGCAAAGCATATCCCACACATGTTCTATTGGATTCAAGTCCAGTGAGTATGCTGGCCAATCCATACTGGGTGATATACTCCAATTGAAGGCATTCGTCTACAATGTTTTGCACGGTGTGGACGGGCGTTGTCATCCATAAACAGAAATTCAGCACCCATGGCGCCCCGAAACAAATGTACATGTTGTTCCAGAATGACATCCCGATAGATGTGGCCTGTCATCGTTACACTCTGAACATGCAGGTCAGTTCTGGAACCAAGAATAATTCCTCCCCCAAACGAGCCATCCTGCACCACCGTAACGGTGTCGTTCAGTGGTGTTCTCTTGGTGGTAACGGGTGCCTGGCGCTCTCCATATGAAAGTCCGGCGAGAATCAGACTGCAAACTAAACGGAAAACATCCGTCGTCGGAAAACCTCTCCTACAAGACCACTGTTGCGGTGTCCACAATGCATGCTCTCTACTCCAGGTTAATCGCAGGCGACAGTGAGGTTGCGGTAAGTGGAACACATCTGACAGGCCTACGAGCATATAGACCAATGTGCCCTAAGCGTCTGTACACGGTGTGCCTTGAAACTGTCGTACCGGTAGCTGAAGAGAGCTGACGAGACAGGTCTGATGCTGTGCTCCGTCTGTTTCTTTTGGCAGTAACTGCTAAATACCGGTCTTCATTCGGCGTTTTTACTCGGGGGCGACCTGTGCTGTAACATCTACTCCATTACCATCATCTTGGAATCGTTGCCAAAGCTGGAGATGACACTCTGGGCGATTCCAAGTTCCTCGGATACTTACAGCTGGGTACGTCCACATTCCAGTCGTCCGATAATTCTGCCACGTAAATGTCATCCAAATGTTACCTTTGTGCCATAACTATGCGGTTATCGCACTGAAAGGCTTTTAAAGCGCTTGTGAACAATTTTACTTCTTTGCCACCATTCCTTATATACCCCTCTCTTACACTCTCGTCATTGTGACGCACTATCCGCGCCATATGGTGGTTGCCTGTAATTTGCATATTCTTCTTCAAGATGTGTGTGATAATTCTACAGGTGAAATTTTTATTTTAGAGTTCAATTTCTGTGTGATTCTGAATTATCCTTAATTTATGGACATGAGTGTATGAATATAATGGGGTTTAATTGACTTATAATATTGTATATTATGATAACCACTTTTTTTTGTTTGAAATGAATTATTGTTTTACTTGGAAATTTTTTGTAAATTAAATCGCATTTGTTATTATTTGTGTTGTAACTCGAATCTTTCTTTATTTGTGTGTAATTCTTTTTTTTTTTTTTTGTTGGATATTTTTGTGCAATATTTTTAGTCAATTGTTTTCAGTTGTATAACAAATTTTCTAAAAACGGTTATACGCCTATAAAGTTAAACTTTTAATGATTTTGTTCAAGATGATTATTGTGATGTTTCTAACGAAGGAACTTTAGATTGATGTAGGATTTTTTGCAGTCCAATATAATAGTAAGTGCTTTTGTATTTATACTTTCAATTTTTGCACTTACTTCAGCTTCATCCCTTCCTTTTGTGTTTAAAGCAAAAACAATAACTCCTTTCAAACAAAAAAGCGGATTTAATAATACTGTGAGTTATTCAAAACTCATCAGATTCATTTTTTGAAAGAGTCTATTCTTTGTAATTTATCAGCCGATTGAATCCAGAGTTTAAACAGCGTGAGTGAACTTCTTTTCGTTTCGTGTTGAGTCTCAATGCCAACTGACCATTTATCCTGAATGACTCTGTTGGCCTCTTCTCCTAAGAAGCATGGCTACAATGCTAGTGTTTCAGTAAGTTATAAAATCCTTTTTCTTCTAATGCATTTGGCAAATAGACCGTGATCTTCGCCATAAAGGTGGCTGCACCGATGTTACTCACTTTGCATTACCGAGGGGCGCGTGTAACTTGAAGGTAAGCCCCGACCGCGGAGTAACAATGCCCCACAGCGCTCTACGATCCTATTAGGACCGGGTCCTACGGCTTAAAGTGGATTCCGAACCACAACAAACACCCATGGGGCAACGCCGGGATTGGAACCCGATACCTGTGGTACCGAACGCCAGAGCGCTAGCCATTCGGTCATCAGGTCCCACTTTTTATTAGTTATATAAATTGTGGTGTTTGATAATTGATAATTTTAGATGAATATGAATTTTCTTCCCTAAAATGCTTCACCACAAACTCCATTAATCTTTCTTAAAATTAAAAATCATTTCATTTATATCCATTACGCACAAAAAAAATGTAAACACATGTGACTTTTTTTGCACTCTTTTTATAACCATGTCATAAATGCACATTCTTTATAAATGTCAACTGCATTATTTTTCAGATAGATTTTATATAGTTGGTAAACATTAACTTTTAAAATATTTAATCCTCGAAAAGGAGAATGTTTCATCTCTTCGATCAATTGAACACAATCTAATCTAAAGCCAGGTTTCTAATGAATCCTGCCTTCATTCCGTCAAAATCACCTGTAAAAGTTGGAGCTTTTTTAAACGGCAAAAAATAATCGATAAAAAGGAAGAACTTTTCTATTTCTTGGAGTGAATGAAGCCTGCTAAAATGAAATCTAGCATTTTTAATGGATTCGAGGTGGAATGTAATCTATTTTACAACTTGGTGAAAAAAAAAACTGATGCCCCAACAGAATAAAAACTTCCGATTCAAAAGACCACTGTGCGCTTCAGAGGTGTTGGATTCTTTCGTGTTCTTTTTTATCTTTTCGTGTGTGTATAGATAAATGGATTATTAATGTACCAACCAAGAGTAGTAAACTTTTTGAAAGGGCTTCTCAAGATCTGCAGTGCCGAGATCTGTAATCTGTCTGGAGTGGATGGAATAAGGAAAAACAAATGGGTTTTGATCCAGGCCCATCTTTCATCAAGAAGTATTTGCACTTGTAAGCAGGCTTTTCAACACGAAATGAAAAGGAGTTCACTCACGCTGTTTAACCTCTGGATTCAGTGGGGTGATAAATTGCAACGAATAGACTTGTTCAGAAGTGAATCTGATTGACTTTGAATGACTCACAATATTGTGTATTACGATATCCGGTTTTTTCTGTTATTGTTATTTGTTTAAAATTAGTTATTGTTTTTGCTTGAAAATGTTTGTAAAATGAATCACATTTGCTATTTTGATTTGTAGATGTCGTAAGACTGATTCATTATATATCTGTATTTTATTGGGAGATATATGTTATATTAGTTGAAAGATGCACTCATGAAATTTATTGCTAGATTGCTCGGATATTATAATTCATTTAAACTAATCTTGTTTTATGCAGTATTTTCAAAAAATGCTTAATAATTAATGTGGTTATTTGTTTCTTAACAAAATTTCTTCAATTTTCGAACATCAAGTCGAGTTTCTTTTTCGTTTGCTATTTTTTGCAATGTTTTTGTGGAATTGTTTTCCGTTGTATACAAAAATGCATACGTGTATAAAGAAAAACAATTATTATGCTCAAACTTATTTTTCTGCTGTCTCTATTGTAAGTCTCTTAGTTCGATGTACGTTTTTCTGCAGTCCAACATAACAGTAAGTTCTTTTGTATTTATACTTTTAATTTTTGTACTTCAGCTGTGTGCTTTATTGCTTTTCAAGCAAAAATAATAACACATATAAAAAAGTGGATAATATAATATACAATATTGTGAGTCATTCAAAGCCAATCAGATTCACTTTTGAACGACTCTAATTGTTACAATTTATCACCCCACTGAATCCAGAAGTTCAAAGCGTGGGTGAACTCATTTTCATTTCGTGTTGAGTCACGTGGCTAACTGACCATTTATCGTTAACGCCACAGGTGGAGCTTTTGTCCGTGTGTCATAAGAAGCATGCTTACAATATTAGTGTTACAATAAGGAAAGCTGATAAAAAGATTCATTCAGGTATAATTAAGAGTTATATAAATTAAGGTATTTGAAAATAATTAATAATTTCAAATGAATACATGCTTTTTCTTCCCTAGAAGCCATCTATAAAAACTCCATTAATATTTCCTAATATAAAATAACCAACTATTTATACTTACTACCTAGGAAAGGAAATGCAAAAGCAAGCATCTTTTCTGCACTTTTTATTACTAGACAAAATTCACTTTCGTTCTAAACGTCAACTGCATTATTTTTCACATATGTTTGTATGGTTGATAAACATTAACTTTTCAAAAAGACCTTAATCCTCAAAAGTAAAATGTTTCGTCTCCTCGACCCATTGAACACAAAAACGGTTTCTAATGAATCCTGGCTTTCATTCCGTGGATGAAATCGGTAAAAGTTGGAGCTTTTGGAAATGGTAAAAATAATCGATCAATGAAGAACTTTTCTATTCCTTCGAGTGCATGAAGCCTGCAAAAAAAAATCTAGCATTTTTAATGGATTCCGAGGTGGAATGTAATCTATTTTGCAACTTGGTAAAAAAAAACTGATGCCACCAACAGAATAAAAACTTCCGATTCAAAAGACCGTGCGCTTCAGAGGTGTTGGATTCTTTCGTGTTCTTTTTTATCTTTTTCGTGTGTGTATAGATAAATGGATTATTAATGTACCAACCAAAGAGTTGTAAATATGGAAGGACTTCTCTAGATCTGCAGTGCCAGGATCTGTAATCCATTTGGAGTGGATGGAATAAGAAAAACAAATGGGTTTTGATCCAGGTCCATCTTTCATCAAGAAATATTTGCAGTTGTAAGCAGGCTTTTCAACATGAAATGAAAAGGTGTTCACTCACGCTGTTTAACCTTTGATTCAGTGGGGTGATAAATTGTAGTAAATAGAGTCGTTCAAAAAGGAATTTGATGGGCTTTGAATGACTCACATTATTTTTATTATGATATCCTTTTTTGTTTGTTTGTTTGAAATGAGTTATTGTTTTTCATCCAAAATTTTTTAAAATGGATCAAATTTGTTGTTTTGAATTACAGAAGTGGTAGTACTGATTCGTTATTATTCTATATTGGAGATATATGTTATTTTTGAAGAAAGACAGAGCGGGAAATTTATTTGTTGATTGATCAGCACATCGTTATGGCTAGTTTAGACTAGTCTTGTTTTATACAATACTTTCAAAAATGCAAAATAAATAATGTGATTTGTTTCGGAAAAATTTCTGCAATTTTCATATATTAAGTCATTACCATAATTATTTATAAACTCAAATTCATCAAAATTTTTGTGTGTTTTTTTTTTCTGTTTGCTATTTTAGCAATGTATTTTTGTGAATTTCTTTTTCAGTTGTACATAAAAAAATTATGAATATAAAATGTAAGAAATTTAAATGCTCAAACTTATTTTTCTGCTGTCTCTATTGTAGGTCCTATAGTTCGATGTCCTTTTTCTACAGTCCAAGATAATAGTAAGTACTTTTGTATTTATACTTTTAATTTTTGCACTTCAGCTGAGTTCTTTTTTATGTTTCATGCAAAAACAATAACATATTCCTCAAAAAAATAAAGCGAATATTATAATATAGAATACTGTACTTCATCTCCTAGACCAATTGAACACAAAAACGATTTCTAATGAATCCTGGCTTTCACTCCGATGGATGAAATCCCCAGTAAAAGTTGGAGCTTTTGGAAATGGCAAAAAATAATCGATCATGAAGAACTTTTCTATTTCTTCGAGTGCATGAAGCCTGCTAAAAATCAAATCTAGCATTTTAATGGATTCCGAGGTGGAATGTAATCTGTTTTGCCACCAACCGAATAAAAACTTCCCATTCAAAAGACCGTGCGCTTCAGAGGTGTTGGATTCTTTCGTGTTCTTTTTTATCTTTTCGTGTGTGTATAGATAAATGGTTTATTAATGTACGAACCGAGAGTTGTAAACTTTTTGGAAGGGCTTCTCAAGATCTGCAGTGTCGGGATCTGTAATCCATTTGGAGTGGATGGAATAAGAAAAACAAATGGGTTTTGACCCAGGCCCATCTTTCATCAAGAAATATTTGCAGTTGTAAGCAGGCTTTTCAACACGAAATGAAAAGGAGGAGTTCACTCACGCTGTTTAACATCTGGATTCAGTGGGGTGATGAATTGCAAAGAATAGACTCGTTCAAAAACGAATCTGATGGGCTTTGAATGACTCCCCATTATTGTATATTATGATATCCGCTTTTTTTTTTTTTTGTTTGAAATGAGTTATTGCTTTTGCTTGGGAATTTTTGTAAAATGAATAGCATTTGTTATTTTGAATTGCATAAATGGCAGGACTCATTCAAGATTATGCTTCATTAGATAGTGCGATGTTATTTTAGATGAAAGATGATCCTTGAAATTTATTGGTTGATTGTTCGGCCCACCATTGTGTTTAATTTATACTAATTTTGTTTTATGCTATATTTTCAAAAATGAATAATAAATAATGTCGTTATTTGTTAAACAAAATTTTTTACAATTTTCAAATATCAATCAATAGCAGAATTATTTATAAACTCAAACAATCCTTTATTTGTATGTTTATCTTTTTGGTTTGCTATTTTTTGCAATGATTTTTAGTGAATTGTTTTCAGTTGTATATATATATATATAAAAGATTGTATATATAAAAAGTAAGAAATTTAATTATTATGATCTAAGTTGTTTTTCTGCGATCTCTATTGTATGTTTTTATTTTGATGTACATTTTTTCTGCATTCCAGCATAGTAAATGCTTTTTTTCTTTATAATTTTAATTTTTGTACTTCAGCTATGTCCTTTTATATTGTGTTTCAAGCAAAACCAATAACTCATTTGAAACAAAAATGCGGTATCATAAATTACAATACTGTGAATCATTCAAAGCCCATCAGATTCCCTTTTGAACGGGTCTATTCGTTGCAATTTATCACACCACTGAATCCAAAGGTTAAAATGCAGCTTTTTCATTTCTTGTTGAGATTTGAAGCCAACTGTAAATTTCTCCTGAACACTACACGGGGCCGTCTTATCAGTGTGGGTGAGTTAAGCAGGGTTACAATACCAATGCTACAATAAGAAAAACTGATTAAAAAATAATTTACACGCAATTAATAGTTGTATAAATAAAGATTTTTAAAGTAATAGAGAATTACGAATGAATATGTATTTTTGTTCCTTAAAACGCTTGTTCAATATGTCCATTAATATTTATTAAAATAAAATACCCTTTTGATTTATAACCATTACCTACAATAAGAAATGTAAGAGTTGTGATGATGTAATGTGACTTCTTTTTTGCACTCTTTATTACTACGAAATAAATGTACTTTCGTTAAAAATGACAGCTACATTATTTTTCAAATAAATTTGTATAGTTGATATACATTAACTTTTCAAAGAGACCTTAATCCTCAAAAGAAGAATGTTTCATCTCCTCGACCCATTGAACACAAAAACGGTTTCTAATGAATCCTGGCTTTCATTCCGTGGACGAAATCTCCAGTAAAAGTTGGAGCTTTTGGAAATGACAAAAAATAATCGATCATGAAGAACTTTTCTATCTCTTCCAGTGCATGAAGCCTGCTAAAAATGAAATCTAGCATTTTTAATGGATTCCGAGGTGGAATGTAATCTATTTTGCAACTTGATGGAAAAAAAAAAAAACTGATGCCACCAACAGAATAAAAACTTCCGATTCAAAAGCGTGCGTTTCAGAGGTGTTGGATCCTTTCGTGTTCTTTTTATCTTTTCTTGTGAGTATAGATAAATGGATTATTAATGTACGAACACAAGAGTTGTAAACTTTATGGTAGGTTTTATCAAGATCTGCAGTGCCGAGATCTGTAATCCATTTGGAGTGGATGGCGTAAGCAAAACAAAGGGGTTATGATCCAGGCCCATCTTTCATCAAGAAATATTTGCAGTTGCAAGCAGGCTTTTCAACACGAGATGGAAAAGGAGTTCCACTCACGCTGTTTAACCCTTGGATTCAGTGGGATGATAAATTGTAACGAATAGACTCGTTCAAAAATGAATCTGACGGGGTTTTTGAATGACTCAATAATATTGAATATTATGATTTTAGCTTTTTTTTTTTAGATGAGTTATTGTTTTTTCTTGGAGATTTTTGTAAAATGAATCATATTTGTTGTTTTGAATTTCAGAAGTGGTGGTACTTTTTTATTATAATTCTGCATTGAATTGAGAGATGCATATTATTTAAGCGGAAAAATGCAGTCGTGAAATTTATTGCTTGATTTCTCGGCTTATAATTATAGTTAATTTCAAGTAATCTTGTTTTATGCTATATTTTGAATAATTCATAATAATTTGCTTTGGTTTTATTTTTTAACAAAAGTTCAATGGCCTGAATGGTCTATTGTCCAGCTCTCTGGTGCTCAGTGTCCCAGGTTTTGGGTTCGAGTTTCGAAGTTGCCGTGGACGTTTATAATGGTTTAATACCCACTTTAAGTCGTAGGTCCTGGTATGATATGACTGTAAGAACGTCACGGAGCCTAGTCGGACTTCTGACTCACATCATTCCCAAACTGTATAAGGGCAACTCAGTTCTAGGCTCAGAGATGTGTTGTGGTATAGTAATAGTAATAAAAGTTCTACATTTTTAAAACCTGAACCTTGTCTTTGGCAGAACTATGAATAAAAATATTTCTTTCTATCTCTAATTCTTCTATTATTTAGCAAATAAGTCTCTATTTGTATGTTTGTGTTCTTTTTTCGTTAGCTATTTGTTTCAATGGTTTTTGTTAATTTTTTTCTGTTATATATAAAAAAGTTATAAGTGTAAAAGTAAGAAAATTAGTTATTATGGTCAAACTTATTTTCTGGGATCTTTTATTGTAGGACCTTTAATTCCCCAGACGTACGTTTTCCTTCAGTCCAACATAACAGTAAGTACTTTTGTATCCATACTTTTAATTTTCGTACTTCAGCTCTGTCTTTTTGTGTTTCAAACAAAAACAATAACTCATTTATAAAAAAAAAAAGCGAATATTATAATATACACAACTGTTAATCATTTAAAGCCCATCAGATTCATTTTTTGAATGTTTGGTTTGGTTTGTTGCTCTATGATCATCTTGTGCAAGCTTTAGGCTAAATAGACCAGGTCTACAGTTTAACATGGTTTCCGAACCACCAACAAACCTACATGCACCCGCCGGATTCGAACCTGAAGCCTTCGGTATCAAATGGCCAGAGCGTTAGCCAGTTTCATATTTGAGCAAGTCTATTCGTTACAATGTATCACCCTGCTGAATCTAAAGGTTAAACAGCGTGAGTGAACTACTTTTAATTTCGAGTTGGATCTCGAAGCCAACTGGCAATTTTTTCCTGAACGCCACAGGGAACACTCTTGTCATTGTGTGATAGGAAGTATGGTTACAATACTAGTGTTACTACAAGGAAAACTTATAAAAATCATTTAGATGTAATTAACAGTTATATAAATAAAAGTGATTGAAAAATAATTGATAATTTCAAATGAATGTGTATATTTCTTACCAAAATATTACTCCAAAAACTCCGTTAATATTTCTTAAAATAAATACTCCATTGATTTATGCCCATTACCTGCAAAAAGAAATCTAAGAGCATGTGACTTTTTGCACTCTGTATTACTACGACATAAATGCACTATCTCTAGCAGTGTCAATTGCATTATTTTTCAGATAAATTTGTATAGTTGATAAACATTAAAAAAAGGCCTTAATCCTCAAAAGGAGAATGTTTCATCTCATCGACCCATTGAACACAAAAACGGTTTCTAATGAATCCTGGCTTTCATTCCGATGCAGCAAATCTCCAGTAAAAGTTGCAGCTTTTGGCGATGGTAAAAAACAATCGATCATGACGAACTTTTCTATTTCTTCGAGTGCATGAAGCCTGCTAAAAAAAAGAATAGCATTTTTAATGGATTCCGAGGTGGAATGTAATCTATTTCGCAACTTGGTAAAAAAAACTGATGCCACCAGCAGAATAAAAACTTCCGATTCAAAAGACCGTGCGCTTCAGAGGTGTTGGATTCTTTCGTGTTCTTTTTATCTGTTCGTATGTGTATGATAAATGGATTATTAATGTACCAACCAAGAGTTGTAAACTTCATGGAAGGGCTTCTCAAGATCTGCAGTGCCGAGATCTGTAATCCATTTGCAGTGGATGGAATAAGAAAAACAAATTTGTTTTGATCCAGACCCATCTTTCATCAAGAAATATTTGCAGTTGTAAGCAGGCTTTTCAACGAGAAATGAAAAGGAGTTCACTCACGATGTTTAACCTTTGCATTCAGTGGTGTGATAAATTGCAGCGAATCGGCTCCTTCAAAAGTGAATCTGATAGGCTTTGAATGGCTAATATTATTGTGTATTGTGATATCCGGGTTTTTTGTTTGAAATGAGTTATTGTTTTTCCTTGAAATTTTTGTAAAATGAAACACATTTATTGTTTGATTTGTAGAAGTCTTAGACCGATTCCTTATTATTATACTTTGGATTTGGAGAAATAATTTATATTAAATGAAAGATGAGCCCATAAAATGTATTGTTTGATTTTTTTGCCCACCATTGGGGTTAATTTAAACTTTTTGTTTTATGCAAAATTTTCAAAAATGCCTAACTATTAATGAGGTTATTTATTTCTTAAAAAAATTTATACAATTTTCAAACATCAAGTAGTTAACAGAATTATTTATAAACTCAAATCAAAATCAAAAGTTTTTCTGGCGCCATCTATTGGTAGATATATGCAACTTTAAATCTAAAAAAAACTAAAATTAATTAATTCAATTTAATGAATGAAATAATATTTGAGTAAACTGTATTATCATCAATTTTCATCCATTACAAGTTCAAAAAAATGTATTCGAACTTGAGGGGATGTATTTATTAATGATTGAAAATTTGAACAACATATATATAGGGGGAGTGTGAGCTAATAGAAGGAATTGAAAAATAAATTAAATATTAGATAAATACTTATTAAATGTTTTCTATTTTATTGCAGACTAGGCCAACCTATCTTAAGTCAATAACATATTAGGCTGGATACAATTATTTTTACAAATATATTATATCTCGAATCATAATATATAATATCTCTTATATCTCCAATATATTTTACCTAATTTTTTTCAAAAAAACATATGTCCTATTTTAAAGTTGTACTAAGTAAAATAGATATTATTGCTTTTTAAAAATCGAATCTAATGGCAAATGAATTATAAAATTCATGTAACATTATACAATAAAATTATTTTTTTATTACTTTTTTATTATTTTATTACTTATTATTACTTTACTTTTATTACTTTTTATTATTTATATATGATTTATTCTTCATTAAATAAATTGAATATGTTAGATTATTTTCATATTACAATGAGGAAAAACCATACAAAAATTCTACCAAGCAAAGTAGAAGTGGTCGTTGCTAAAAAATACTTCGTAGTTATTTTATAAATACAATAATATGTCAAATCACTTTAAGCATAGTTATCTCATTATCACGTTAATCACTTTAAGCTCACTTCAGAATCCAGCAATTTACTAAAATATAAAATTTATGCAAAGTTTTTATTAATTTTCTTTTTTATATATCATATATAATATGAAGGAATAAAATTTTATTATTCTTGTTTTTATCTTTATAACGTTTTTAAGTCTGTTTCTTATTGGTCTAAAAGAAGGAGTTTTTTTCATATATATAAAACAATTAACCACTAAATTCAAGGTAAGGACAATTCTTTAATATAATAATAATATAATTACATCTCATTATATAATAATTATATAATATATTTTAATATAATTACATCAAAATTTAATATAATTGCATCTCTGCAACTTTTTACGGCAACTTCTGAGGATGATAGCTCTAATCATTTTAAGTTATGAGTAATCATTTTAATTTATGAATATATATTAATAATATTAATTTGGTTAATTATTTCTCATAATTTAATTTACATATCAAATAAGTCAAACTATGATTATTTTTACAAGAATTTTTTGAGATCCACAAACAAATTTGCATTTTCATCAAAATTAATTATGATTTTTATTATAATTTTCTTTTCTTTTCATTATCCAATTTGAATTTAAAACTTATCAAAATATGATAATTGCTATAATTATTTTATCTTTTTGTTTATCATCTCTTTATTTAGTTACGTGTTTAATTGATTTGTTTGTTTGTCAAAAAATAATAATTCAAAAAAATAGTCATAATGGGTCAAATTACCTCCCCCGTGGTGCACCTGGTAACACTTTTTGGTGGCTAAGATCATTATTAAGATTATGAACTCTGTTGCAATTATTTAATTATCTGTTGTATGTTTTTTCAAATAATCTGCCATTGAGCAGTCATTACTAAACAAATATTAGAGCAGTATAGCAAACATGCATGATTACAATTAGTAAAAATGTTTTTCATTGAAAAATCAAGCAAATAATATTTAGGTGAACGAATCTTTTATTACATAAAATAAATTGATATATGCCCCCTTTTTTTTCTGTGGAATAAAACGTTTAGATGTCTGTAATCTGTTCTTCCTGATGTGCCATCATTGTTTATGTACTCTTAATTTCTTCATGATCTCTTCATGGTGGTTTATGTAGCCTTAACTTTAAAACTATTGTTTACATGTAGTTAAATGTAAAGTTATTCTGGCATTTTATACATACATTTTTTCACATGAAAAACAAACACACAGAGAAATTAAAAGGATTTTGGATGTTTTTACCTGCTACTATTAACGGTTTCCAATATTTTTTAATCTTATTCATACAGATTTTTTCTCTATTCTAAAACTTTTTTTCAATTATCCAAAAATAAAGATTTCCTTTATCAAATAGCGTGAAGAGGAATGTTCTACACGCCTTCTTGATACAAAATAAGTTTTCGAATATCGAAATTTCAAAAGTTCTGAGTGCAATTAGAAATATCTGATAAAGGAAAGACCTTCCATACGTTCTAAGCCTATTGTTTTGTTCTATATTTTCTATAAGCCTATTCTATACGTTCTAAGCCTAACCGTTTGAACAAGTTAAGAGTTTGCAAACTTTTTCAACGAATATTTAAAATGGGCATCGGAATTAATATAAATCGAAGCCTACTTAGAAGGAAATTATCTTCAATTTATCTGGTGATCGAATATCGAACTACTTGTAATTTCAAGGAATATTCCTTGTAATAATTTCTGTGTAATCGGTTCTTGTTTATCTTATCAACAATTATGATTCACTTCTGCGTTGATATCTCTGATTAAAATAATTATTTGTGTTTAAATGAGCAATAATAATTTAATTTTATGATTGCTAGATTTAAAAAGTAAATAATATATTTGTTCGTAACTACAAGATGGTGATAAAAGTTAGTGTCTTCTTAAACATGGGTAAGTAAAGTTTGAATTAGAAAAAAAAAAAAAAAAAAAAAGCACAAATTGATTACAAAATAGCGCCGACAAAACGAAAACTTAAATTAAGTGTAAGAAAACAAATAAATATTACTCTGGAAACTATATTCACAAATAATATCTAGGAATGTAACAATGGTTATCACTATGTTGTGATAACCACTGCTTGTTACACTTTTAGATATTATTTGTGAGCATTGTGATTTATTTGTGATATTAAAGTTAGCAAATCAAATTGATCAAAAATTGCATACATCACGAATTTACTGATATCCATCTTACGCCCAAATTAATTATCTCCTCAGTCATTCTGATTGAAACTTAGCATTTTCATTAGTTTTCTAGTGACTGCATTGCAATTCTGCAATTTAATATACATAATTTCTGTATTTTATTTTTAAGAGTTTTTTTAATTATATTAATATTGCTGGGGCTGATATCTGCAATGGCCAAGAAGCAGATTTAATCTCAACTATTTATTTTATGTAGCACGATTGATATCGCAATAGACGAATAGACGTCAAGCAGATATCTCAATGTTAACGAATTGATTACTGCATAAAATAAATTAATATATGATCCCTTTTCTGTGGAATAAAATTTTTAGATGTTTGTATTCTGTTTTTTATGATGGACCATGATTGTTTATGTACTCTTAATTTATTCATTTTCTCTTCGTTTTGATTTATGTAGCCTTAATTTGGTAACTATTGTTTACATGCAGTTAAACATAAATCTATTCTCGTATTTTATACATTTCAAATGAAAAAAAAACCCACAAATAAATTAAAGAGGTTAATGTTACCAACATTTTTTAATCCATTCATTTTTAATCCATTTCGTTTCTCTATTTTAGAACTTTTTTAACAGTTATCCAAAAATAAAGATTCCCTTTGTCAAATAGCGTAAGAAGAAATGTTCTACACACATTCTTGATGCAAAATAAGTTTTTGAATGTCGAAATTTCGAAAGTTCTGAATGCAATTCGAAATACCTGAGTAGAGAAAAGACCTTCGATACGTTTTAAGCTTAGCAAGCTTTCCAAACTTTTGCATCGAATATTTAAAATGGGGATCGGAATTAATATAAATAGCTGCCTACATAGATTGAAAACAACTTCAATTTATCAGGTGATGAAATATCAAATTATTTGTAAGTTCAAGGAATAATCTATTGCATAATTTTAGCGTAATCGGTTCTTGTTTATCTTATCAACAATTATGATTCAATTCTGTGTTTATAACTTTGATTAAAATAATTATTTGCATTTAAATGAGCAATAATAATTTAATTTTATGATTGCTATTTAAAAAGTAAATAGTATATTTGTTCGTAACTACAAGATGGTGATAAAATCAAGTTTCTTTTTTAAGCATGTGCAAATGAAGTTTGCATTAGAAAAACATATACCTGTAGATTCAAATTTAAAACTGACAAAATGGAAACTTAAATCAGGTGTATGGAAACAAATAAATATTATTCTGGAATCCATATTCACAAATACTACATATGTGTCTAACAAGTTGTTGTTATCAAAACATAAAATTAGCAAAGCAAGTTTGATCACAACGTTTCACGTATTACGAATTCGCTGATATGCATCTTAAATCTAAAAAAATTATCATCAATCATTCTGGTGAAATTTAGCATTTTAGTGACTGCATTGCAAGTATTCAGTATTTTTAAATAGTGAGCATCATTTCTGTATGTTATTTTCAAAAGTTTTTTTAATTATTTTAAGAATACTGGAATTGATATATGAAAGGGGTGAAAAGCAGATTAAATATACCACGATTCATATCCCAACAAAATCAAGAAGATATCTCAATGTTTACTAGGTTCGAATCCCTCTAGCTGCATCGTTGTAGTTATTGCTTTCAGAAATGAGGAGACTGTTTGTTGTTGTTGTTGTTTCTATTCCACTTGGCTAGTCAAGCAGCAGCTTATGTTGTGAAGGAGCACCCGTAGGTAGAAGTCTGACTTTGGCTCCGTGACGCCCTTACAGTCATAGGAGACCGGGACCTTACAGCTTAAAAAGGGGATTCGAACCACTACAAATATCCATGGCACCGCCGGGATTTGAACACGAAACCTGTGGCGCCGAGCGCCAGAGAGCTGACACTCGGCCATTCAGATCCCAAATGTGTGAATGCCACCTGCCCGCGGTGTTCCCAGGTGGTCACCCACCCAAGTAGTGACCGCGCCCAATGATGCTTGACTTCGGTGATCTAACGAGAACCGGTATAATCAGCATGGTACGGCCGTTGGCTATGAGGAGACTAAATAGCTATTGTCACAATGTGTGTAAAAGGGGCCTGAATGGCCGAGTGGCTGGCGCTCGGTACGACAGGTTTCGGGTTCGAGTCCGGCGGTGCCATGGATGTTTGTAGTGGTTCGAATCCCCTTTAAACCATAGGTCCCGGTCCTAATAGGATCGAGTGAGTTGCAGGGGCATTGTTACTCCGCGTCCGTGGCTTATCTTCACGCTACACGCGCCAGCTGGGTAATGAAAAAGTGAGTACGTCTGTGCAGCGCTTGCCTTAAGGCATCCAAGACCAAGCTGTCTAAGTGTTCGCCAGCTGCATTAGAACAAAATAAAAACAATATGTGTAAAAACCAGCTTACATCGATAGTCAGGCTCCTGGTGAGAGTTTTCTACTTCTTTCTTCCATAGAACATGCCCCCCTAAAGTTCTCCAAGAAGGAAATGCCTTCATTTCATCACACGTCGGCAGACTGTTCATGAAATACTTGAAGATTAGTGTTCTTTCACGGCTGCAATCACAATAGTCTATCTATAAGTTATTTATTGAAAATGAAATATTTGATGTAGGCAATGTCCTAGAGCAAGGGTCTCCAAACTGACCCGCGGGTCAAATCAAGCTCGCCAGTGTCATCAATCCGGCCCGCGACAGCCAATAGCTTATTGTTGCTGTAATAAGTTGGATAAAAAAAGACTCGGTAATGAAAATAGCTCGGTTTAATTTATTTGCTAGATAAAGCTTAATGGCAAGCATAATACGCAAAAAAAATTTAACTTAAGCATAATAACTAATAAATAATTAATAAATAAAAACTTAAATAATTGAAATGAATCCCACTAACATTATAAATTAGTGAACATCCTGCTGTTAAACTCGGTAGTTATACCTACCTATTTCCGCTTTTAATCATTAGATGTCGTCAAGTGTCACGGTCGTATCGATACACACAATAGTGAATAAGTGAATTTTAAGCGTATGCTCGCTCAGAGCGCGCACTCAGCGACTGGTCTAGAAATTATAGATAATGGTAGAAAAATTAAATGGTTTTGGACCTTGGTACTTACTGGGTAAACAGTATGGCCCCTAAGGCTGGAAAGTTTGGAGACCCTGTCCTAGAGGAAAGATTCACCTCCTTTACAGATCTGCAGTCCTGACCTTTAATTATCTCTGTTATTTTAATTACAACTCTAACGATTAACTGACCTAGCGAAATATAATCCTACGTTGCGCTGTTCATAATCATTCACGGAATTAAAGGGTAACTCACTTTATTTTTCATACATAAATTTCTGTTTTTAAGAAGGCTCTGATAAAGGAAATAATTCACGTGATTTTTCGGGGATTTTCAGTTTTCGTAAATTTTATTAGGGAAAAAATTAAACTGCAAAATAATTCAATGAAATCTCAATCGTAGATGAAAAATTTTATAAAGATAAGGAATTACTTTTTCCCAAATTGTACAGAAAACCTTATTAAGAACAACTATTCATTTTTTTCTAATGCAGTTGGCAATAGATCGTGATCTTTTATGCCATAAGGGCGGCACAGACGTTACTCACTTTGCACTACCCAGGGGCGAGTGTAACTTGAAGACAAGCCAGGGACGCGGAGTAGCAATGCCCCCGCAATGCTCTACGATCCAATCAGCACCGAGACCTACGGTTTAGAGTGGGTTCGAACCACTACAAACGCCAATGGCAACGCCGGGATTTGAACCCGATACCTGTGGAGCCGAGCGCCAGAGCGCTAGCCACTCTGTCATCAGGCCTCCATTTAAAATAACATCAATCAAAGAATTTTTAAGAAAAAAAAAAGGCTTATAAATATTTGCTCAATCAATGAAAAAATCGGAGAAATTTCTTCTTATATTATATTGGAATGAATTAATTCCAGAAATGAACATGTATAAGTTTTGCTTAAATCAATATTCAATATAAATAAATTTATTACATTAAATAAATTTATTTCAAATTATAATTTATTTTAAATTATTTCTGTTCAGAAATATACATGCATATAAAAATGTGTTTTTCATGCTGGCAACAACGTTGTGAACCACAGCTTGGGCAATTAAGCTCCACCCTTCCAGCAATGCTGTCTCCAAAGCACTTAGGATGCACTTAGCAATGCCCCCCGCAACGCTCCTGTTAGGACCGGGACCTACGGTTTAAAGGGATTCGAACCACTACAAACACCCATGCACCGCCGGAATTCGAACCCGATACCTGTGGTACCGAGCGCCAGAGCGCTAGCCACCGCCACTCAGGCCATCAGGCCCACAACTATTCCTAATTTCAGAAAATTTAGATAGAAAACTATAATAGTATAGGAAATAGAATTTTTTTAAAGAAACAAAAAACATATTAAAAGAAAAACATAATAGCATAGACTTCGAAAATGTAATATTTGAAACGATTACTGCATTTAATTAGCCCCTATAATTAATTTTTTATTTAAAAGAAATTTCTAAATCACGGCAACAAATAGCACCAGATAGACGAGTGTCGTAAAAAAATGTTTTTGCTTAATTAAAAGTAACTAATTACAATTTACTTGTAATAGTTTGGCAAGTTCCAAGCTTAAAGAATAATTACTTCATATATAAAAAGAATTAGAACACTAGACGATTATTCTTTTAAATTACAAAATAAATGACGTATTTAAGCATTCATTAATATATATATATATATATATATATAATAAAAATTATTAAAAGATGTTTCATTCATTTCTGTATCTTGCCATGCACAGAATATCTATATATCAATATCAAAGGTTACGAATATAAGAATAATTCATCATCCTGATTGGCGCAATAGCCCCATGGTGGGCCAAGGCCGTCTGCCTACTGGCAGATTTCGAAACATGAGATGTCTTCTTTTTACGCGTTAGGGTTGTCAGCCCAACGCTCTGCAGTCATGTTAGACTGCGGCCTACAGTTTAAAGTGGATTCCGTACCATTACAAACATCCATGACACCGCCGGGACTCGAACACAAAACTGTGGTATCGAGCGCCAGAGTGCTAGCTACTCAGCCATTCAGGCCCTGAAGTGCCGGGTAGTTAGTTAGAGCCTGTGTGGTACTTCACTGATCAGTAATGGAAAATGGAAAAATTTGCATTCATTTCAAGTCCAAATGAGTTCGGCGAATGTAAATTCAGCATTGCATAATATTTTCTAAAAAAATTCTTCTGCTGTCCAAAGATAGCAACCTCTCAAACTTCTCAATTATAACAATTCAAGACGTGTAAAAACATGTATTTCATCTTCATTTGGCCATATACTAATGCTAAATAAAGTGCATTTGTCTTCATGTCTTATTCATTCGCGTATCCTTAACATTTGAAACGATTACTGCATTTAATTAGCCCATATACAATTAATTTTTATTTAAAAAAATTTCTAAATCACGCCAACAAATAGTACCAGACAGACGAGCGACGTAAAAAAATGTTTTTGCTTAATTAAAAATAACTAATTACAATTTCCTATGAATAGTTTGGCGAGACCCAAACTTAAAGAATAATTACTTCAAATATAAAAAAGTTAGAACACTAGACGATTATTCTTTTAAATTACAAAATAAATGGCGTATTTAAGTATTCATTAATATATATATATATATATATATTTATGTATAATGAAAATTATTACAAGATGTTTCATTAATTCCTGTAACTTGCTATGCATATAATATATATATTATGCACAGAATATCTAAAAATCACCATCAGTAATTACAAATGTAACGAATAAAAGAACAATTAGTGTGATTAATTAGTCGCTTTGACAATTGTTCTATCTTTTAAGGTGTAAACATCATTAAACATAAACAACATCACTTCTTGATGCTGTGTTCTGTTTCGCAACTTGTCTCCTTGGAGCTTGCATGGGGAATCCAAATTAAACCATAGGTCCGGGTCCAATATGATTGTAGAGATTTGAGCGTAGGGCTGACAACCTACCCTGCAAAAAGAAAAACATTTTCTCTTTTGAAATCTGTCAGAAGGCAGATAGATGGTGTGGTCCATCATGGACTGCAATGGCCGGGAGTTAGTTGCGTAGCCTGCGTGGGACTTCACTGATCAGTAATGGAAAATGGAAAAACTTGCATTCATTTCAAGTCCAAATGAGCACAAGTGAATTCAACATGGCATAATATTTTTTAATTCTTCTCTCAATGACAGCAACCTCTCAAACTTAATGATAGCAAGTCAACACGTGTAAAGACATGTATTTCATCTTCATTTGGCCATACTGTGCCAATAAAGTGCATTTGTGTTCATGTCTTACTCATTCGCGTATCATTAACATATTTATTGGAGGGAAACAATTTAAATGTTCAACGAATTCCCTTCCCTGATGTTGCATTACAATATTGAGGAGCATGAAAAAAATGAAAGTAGAATTCTCAATTAGGTAGGTCTTCTAAGTAGATCACCCATATTACACTAACTCATTGTCAGCCAAGGCGATAGGAAAAAAGGAGTGAGAATTCTTATCACATAAAAACTGTTAGACTAATCCCATGAATTCAGACTAATCCTTAAAAATTAATTTTCCACGTGCACCTTCTTGATATTTGGCTCTCTTCGCCAACTCCGGATTTGGTGTCATTTGGTTGCCTACGGTCATATCGTTCACACTTTAGGCTAATTAGACGCGGACCTGGAGTTTAACGCGGATTCCAAACAGCCATGTATGAAGGGTTCGAACCTGAAGCCTTTGGTTCCAAAGGTCAAAGCGCTAGCTGATTGGCCATCAGGTCACTGAAAACTTCAGGATCCTATTTGACTCAGAATGTAAATAATTGATTGAAAAACAAATATATGTTGTAGAAAGTAAGAAACAGCTACTAGAAAAATAAAGTAATTTCAGTTGATTAATTATTTTTTTTAAGTAAGATTTAAAATATTTTTTTGTTATTTCATAATCCGAGCACCAAAGTTATAGTGCCATAAAATGATACATTATTACATTTTTACATTTTTAATAGAATTACTTTTTAATATTTTCTAAGCAAAACTTTTTCAACCCATATTATTAAATTTGGATGGATATTATCCAACACAGCGAAGACGAAGAAATCTTCTGAAAGTTATTTTTTTTTTTCAGGGGGAAACATTAACAACCACACCAGACGACTATTTAAAGTCTAAGAAACTATGGGGGAAATTTATCTTGCGCAAATAAATACCCTGGAGGTTACCACCCCTAGCAAGGAGGCGCAATTACATCCCTCCTCAACTCCGCGGAAACAATCAGGCTTTAGCAGAAAGATCTTTTCCACCACTTCTAGGACATTAACTGCAATCATTTAAAGAAAAAAAAAGCCGTGAAAGAGATTAAACACCGGATGGAACTTTCATCATGATCCAGACAAACAAATGGAACTTCTCCATACGTTTTATTTTTAGGAACTAAATTTGAAGGATGTATCCTCAAGAATAGAAGTGTTTCTTTCCTATATCCTTGGTATCAGCAAGGATAAAGGATGCTTTATTCCTCGGGTAACCATTTCTGAGACCACGAAGATTGCGGTGCTAATGAAAAGCAATTTTCTTGATCCAGAAAGTGTTTCAGGGTTCTTAGCTTTCATCCTTGACTGTTGTTTTCTTTGTCCTTACTAAGCTGCTCTTAAGGAAAAAGAGATTGTTTTTTTGAAGAATTCTGGCTTTGATAAATCTATAAAAATCAACTGTACAATGTTAAAGGTAGCAGAGAGAAATGAAAAGCATGAAAAGATTATGAGATGAAATTAATTTGGAATCATTCATTTGAACATTTGAACGTGCAAATTACAAGAAAAGTTTTAATAATATTTTTAAAAGGAAAATATCTATTACATTTCAAAATAATAGTTTTATTGTATTCTTGAAAGTATAGTTGATGTAAAGGAAAAGGATAGTTTCTATCATATTTTTAAAAACATCGTATTATTAAAGGATAGTTTCTTTTATATAGTGGGAGAAATATTTAATTTAATATAATTAAGAGGATAATTCATATTTTTTAAAAATGATAGTTTATTAACATAATTAAGATGATAGTTTCTATCGTATTGTTAAAAGGATAATTTATTCTATTGTTGAAATAGTTTATATAAATAATTAAGATGATAGTGTCTATCCTATTATTAAGAGATTAATTCCACATTACAAATATTGCTCAAAATATAGTTATGCTATATTGATAAAAGCATATATTCTAATATATTGTTGAAACATAGTTTCTATCATATTGTGAGAAGTATAGTTTAAATAATTAAAATTATTGTTTCTAGTGTATAGTTAAAATGATAGTTTCTATTATATTGTTGGAAAGATAATTTTAATTGTTTTGCAAGTTCGTTAGTTATTCATATTAATTGAAACTTAAAATATTTCGAGAAAAGTTAGTCAATGCTATAATTCAAACACCAACGTTTCAGTGGCTTAAAAGATGCAAGCAATAATTACATTTTTAAAAGAATTACTTTTAATCTTTCTAAGCAAAACATTTTCACTCCACATAATTAAACTTGTATGGATATTATAAAACACGAAGAAATCTTTCTTCTGAAACCGATTTTTTCATGCCGGAAACATTAACAACAGCTCCAGACGACTATTTAAACTCCTAAGAAACTATGGGGGAAATCTTGCGCAAATATCCCTGGAGGTTACCACCCCTAGAAGAAGACGCAATTATATCCCCCCCAACTCCGTGGAAAATCAGGCTTTAGCAGAAGGATCTTTTCCACCATTTCTAGGACATTAACTGCAACCATTTAAGGAAAAAAAGCCAAGGAAGAGATTAAACACCGGATGGAACCTTCATCACGATCCAGACAAACAAAAGAAACTTCTCATACGTTTTATTTTTTTTGTAACTAAATTTGAAGGATGTATCCTCAAGAATGGAAGTGTTTCGTTCGTATATCCTTGGTATCAGCCAGGATACAGGACGCTTTAACACCTAGGGTAACCATTTCTGAGACCACGAAGATTGCGGTGCTAATGAAAAGCAATTTTTCTTGATCCAGAAAGTGTTTCAGGGTTCTTAGCTCTGATCCTTGACTGGTGTTTTCTTTGTCCTTCCTTGCTAAGCTTAAGGGAAAAGAGATTGTTTTTTTTTTTTTTTTTTTTTTTTTTTTTGAAGAATTTTGGCTTTGATAAATTTATAACAACTACCGGTGATAAAGTGGCAGAAAGAAATGAAAAGCTCGAAAGGAATATGATATAAAAATTAATTTGGGATCATTCATTTAAACTTGCAAATTATAAGAAAATATCCAAAATATTGTTAAAAGTGTAACCTATTGTTTTTAAAGGGATAGTTTCTTTATTAGAAAACCTACCTTATTGAGAATTTGTTTCTGCTTTTATTTTTGTTTCACTTTTCATTGTTGTAATTGCAACATCAAGAAGGAAAGGCATAGAACATTTAAATTATTTACTCAAAAATATGTTAAAAATAAGCAAATGAACAAGACATGAACACTAGACTCAAATATACTTTATTTAGCATCAAGTATAACCGCTTGAAGATAAAATATAGTCCTCTACATGTCTTGGCATGCTATCATTGAGATGTTAAGATTTTTTACAGAGAAATATTAATTCTCTCTATATTCTGTAATTCTGCTGAATTAACTTGGACTTAAAATAAATGCAACACTTGAATCGATATCATTTACCATTATATTATTCTAACCATTTTTTTTTCCATATTGCACCGACACAATAACAGGTCAGGCAGATAAGAACAGAAACGATGATAATTCTTGTCAAAGAAAAATGATGGAGAACCACGTATTTAAAGGTAATGTTTTTAAAAGCTCGAAATTAAAGACTGAGAAATCTTCACGCCCTCTACTAGGCTTCAGAAAAACAACATCACTTATTTCTTGATGTTGCGTTCTGTCTCCCTCAGAGCCAAACTGAGAGGTCAGTAATGGCAAATGGAAAAGGTCCATGTTTTGCAGTAATTTCAAGTCTAGGTGAATTTAGTGCAAGTGAATTCAACATTGCATAATATTTCATTGAACATTCTTTACCTCTCAGTGGATATATCAGGACATGTCAAGACGTCTGTATTTCATCTTCAGGTGGTCATACTTAATGTTAAATAAAATGCATTTGTGTTCATGTCTTATTCATTTGCGTATCATTAACATATTTATTGAGTAAACAATTTAAATGTTCCACGACTTCCCTTCCTGATGTTGCAATTACAATATTATAGAGTATTAAAAAAAATGAATCAGAAATAAATTCTCAACTTGGTAGATTTTCTAAGTAGGCCACCTATTGCACCAACTCATTAGCAGCCACGCCGATAAGAAAGAAAGCACTGAGAATTCTAGTCAGAGAAAAATCATAAAAAAAAAAAATGTAAATATTTTAGACCAATCCTAAGAATCCAGACTAATCCTTAGAAATTATTTTTCCACGTGAACCTTTCTTGATATTCGCCTCTTCGCTAACTCCAGGTATGGTTCGTCACTTTGGTTTGCCAACGGTCATATACCCTAAAAACTAATAGACATCCATGTCACAAGGGTTCGAACCTGAAGCCTGGGGTTGCAAAGGTCAAAGCGCTAGTTGATTGGCCATTAGGCCGTTCGCCAACTTCAGGAACCTGTTTGACTCTGGAAGAAAAAATATATCTTTTAGAAATTAAGAAAAAGCTACTAGATAAATAAAGTAAACGAAATGTATTAATTGTTTATTTTAATTGAAATTTTAAAATTTTTTTTTGCCACTTTATAATTCGAGCACCAACGTTACAGTGTCATAAAAATATACATAATTACATTTTTAATAGAATTACATTTTAATATTTTTAAGCAAAACTTTTTCATTCCACATAATTAAATTTGGATGGATATTATACAACACAGCGAAGACGAAGAAATCTTTTCTTCTGACAACGCTTTTTTTTTTTCAGGAGGGAAACATTAACAACAGCGCCAGACGACTATTTAAACTCCTAAGAAACTATGGGGAAAATCTATCTTGCGCAAATACTCTGGAGGTTACCTCCCCCCTAGCAAGGAGGCGCAATTATATCCCTCCTCAACTCCGTGGAAACAATCAGGCTTTAGCAGAAGGATCTTTTCCACCATTTCTAGTACATTAACTGCAACCATTTAAGGAAAAAAAAAAAGCCAAGGAAGAGATTAAACACCGGATGGAACCTTCATCACGATCCAGACAAACAAATGAAACTTCTCATACGTTTTATTTTTTTTTTGTAACTAAATTTGAAGGATGTATCCTCAAGAATGGAAGTGTTTCCTTCGTATATCCTTGGTATCAGCCAGGATACAGGACGCTTTAATACCTAGGGTAACCATTTCTGAGACCACGAAGATTGCGGTGCTAATGAAAAGCAATTTTCTTGATCCAGAAAGTGTTTCAGGGTTGATCCTTGACTGGTGTTTTATTTGTCCTTGCTAATCTGCACTTAAGGAAAAAGATATTGTTCTTTTGAAGAATTTTGACTTTGATAAATTTATAACAACTAACGGTAATAAAGTGGCAGAAATAAATGAAAAGCATGAAAAGAATATGATATAAAATTAATTTGGGATCATTCGTTTAAACATGTAATTTATAAGAAAAGTTTCCAAAATATTGTTAGAAGTGTAATGTATTGTTTTTAAAAGGATAATTTCTATACCAAAATTAAAACGATAGTTTCTAGCATGTTTTTTAAAGGATGATGTCTATTATATTGTTGAAAGGATAATTTATATAATATAATCACGATGATAATATCCTTTTATCACGTTGTTAAATGATAGTTTCTATTATGTAGTTGAAAGGAGATTGTATATAATATTATTAAATTTATAGTTTCTGTTGTATTTTCGGAAGGAATAGTTTGTATGATTTTATTAAGAGGATATTTTCTATCATATATTTAAATGGATGGTTTCTATCATATTGTTAATAGGACGGTTTTCTATTACAATGTTTAAAGCATTGTTTCTATAACGTAATTAAGAGAATTGTTTCCAGCACATTGTTAAAAGAATAGTTTCTATTATTGTTAAAAGGATAGTCTCTATCGTATTGTTGAAATAATAGTTTCCATCATATTGTTACAGGGATAGTCTCTATCATATTTTTAAAAGGATAGTTTTTATAATATCGTTTAAAGGATAATCTCTATCATATTGTTAAAAGGATAGTGTCTAATATATTGTTGAAAGAATTTCTTATATAATCCTTTTAAGAGGATAAATTGTTATTAGTGTAGTTGTTAGGATAAATAATTTTTTAGGATAATTTATATTATATTGCTGAAAAGACAGTTTGCATAATAAAGATGATAGTTTCTATCACTTTGTTAAAAGGATAGTATCTATTATATTGTTGAAATGATAATATATATAATATTATTGAAAAAAATAGTTTCTATTACGTTGTTAGAAAGGATAATTTATGTAACTTTATTAACAGGATAATTTCGACCATATTATTAACAAGTAAGATAAAAAAAAATTTAAGTCAATTCCCACTTTTGTTCCACTATATTGCAGAAAGTCCTTTATAAATAAAGTTGAAATTTTCCTCTTACATCTGGCGCCATTTATTGGTAGATACATGCAACTTAAATCTAAATAAAACTAAAATTAATTATTTGAACTTAATTAATGAATTAATATTTGAAAAAATTGCATTAACATCAAGTGTTCATCCACTACAAGTTCAAAAAATGCATTTGAACTTGAGTGGAGGAATAAAAAGTATTTTATTAACGATTAAAAATTTGAACGAGATAGTTATATATAGCGAGTGGATGAACTAATAGTAGGAATTGAAAAGAATGTTTATATTTCATTGTTGAAATAATAGTTTCTGTTATATTGTTAAAATGATAGCTTCTGTTATATTGTTGAAAAGATAGTCTCTATTATATTGTTAAAAATTAGTTCTCAAAGTTATGTAAACTTTGTTTAATGTATATGTTGTTATAATGTTTTAATCTTGTATATTGATTTTGTTGATAGGTTTTTTAAGATTAATTGACAGTTAATAGGTAATTTTTTTACAGTTTAAATGTTAATAATAACTTTTGTTGGTGTTAACTTTTATCAATTACAATCCAATACTTTCCAATAATAGTTAGTTACGTTCATCAAACTTTTTAAATATTGATTTTGTTCATGTTTTATTTTAAGGAATTACAAACTTCTATTGTGTTAATTTGATGAAACATTTTTTTACTATACCCTACTTTGACATCAAATCAATTTGTATTTCATGTAAAAGAGACATAAAAGTTAAAAAAAATATTAAGATTATATAAAAAGATAATTATTACAAGAAACAAGATTAATTTGTCACTTGAAAATAGTTAATTTAATCCTCTTGTGGTATAAGCTCTTGTTTATAATTGATTAAATTAATATTAATGTATTAGAACAGAATGGAAACTTGCACTTATTAAGATTTCTGCTTATACAGAAGAATTGTTATATCAATTATATTATATGTTAATAATCTTGCAATTTATGTATACAAATAGTAGACGGCTTTTAGAATATGCTGTATTTAATTTTGAAAGTATCCATAAAAATGTAAAAAAAATCTTAAAAATAAACTACTGAATAAAACTGCTTACAAATATTCTTATTTGAAAATACTAGTTGGAACTTTAAGGTAAGAAAATAATACATTTTTTATACATAAAAGTGAAAAATTTATGTTCGCAGAGGATGGTGAAATTTTGTTCTATTTTCATGAAACTAGACAAGAAACAACATTATTCGTCGATATATGTGATTCGGTAAAAAAAGGTCTGAAACAAAGTAAAATATAATTTAAAAACCTTTGCGTAGGGTTATATGTTTTTATATCTATGACGCATAGGAAATTCTATTTTTATTTTTATCGCTCCTCTTTTAGAACACATTTTTTTCTTTTCGATTTACATAATATTTTATGTACTGTACATTATTTTTTCATATTGCACTGCATCAACTGAAGGATGAACGAAGTTCTTGGCTACGAAGCAGCCATATGCTTACCGTCCTGGATTATTGAAAGCATTGCCTTTGTTCTATGCCCATTGAATTGTTAGTGGCCTGATGGACAATTGGCTAGTGCTCTGGCCTTTGGTACCACAGGCTTCATGTTCAAAATCATGGCGGTGGCATGGATTCGAATTCGTGATTCAGCATCCACGTTAAACTGTAGTTCCTGGTCTAAATAGCACAAAGTGTGCAATAAATGACCGTAGAGCAACCAAATTAAACCATTGAGTTGTTATTTTTTTAACATTAATATAAAAAATTTAAAGTAAGAACGAGATTAGGAGTACATATGAATATAACCAAAAGGAAAATAGGAACATAACTAATACATTGAAAAAATTATTGAGTTGCAAACAAGCGGAGCTTGCTCTCTGTGACTAAAGAGAGGGATTAGCTAGAAAACACTGAATGAGGATATTGAGGACAGTTGTAGGACGCTTTCTATTATCCTATAGGTCAGGTCTCCAAACTTTCCAGCCTTAGGGCCCTACTGTTTACTCCAGTATGTACCAAGGGCCAAAACCGTTTTCATTTTTCTGACATTATCTATAATTTCTAGACCAGTCGCCGAGTACGCGCCCTAAGCAAGCATATAATTGCTAACTACAAACTATTGTCACGGAAAAATCACAATTACACAAATCTCATTAGTATTTTTTTACAAGTGGATACCCCGCGGTTTCATTCGCGTTAATTTAGCTTTTCCGTTCCTGACAGATTTTCTGGATAAAAATCATATGTTCGATTCAGGATATATACATTCCAAACATCTATATGCATACATATGCGATACACTTTTCCCCCAACATTAACTACCGAGGGTAACCGCGGGATGTTCACTAGTTTATAATGTTAGTCGGATTCATTTCAATTGTTTGTTAGTTGTTATGCTGAAGTTAAATTTTCTGCGTATTATGCTTGTCATTAAGTTTTACCTATCAAGTCAATAAAACCGAGTTATTATCATTCTGAGTTTTTTTATCCAACTTATTACAGCAACAATAAGCTATTCGCTGTCGAGGATCGGATTGATGACACTGGCGGGCCGGATTTGCCCGGGCCCGTAGTTTGGAGACCCCCTGCTGTAGAATATTGACATAAACTGTGAGGGATCTAAGAACACAAATTACCAGTGAAAGGGATACATCCATAAAACATTTTAGAAATATTAAAGATGAATTATTTATTTAACATAGTTCCTACTATCCTCCTTTCTGAAATATCAATGTGAAATTCAAATAATGCAAAATTTCAAGATCTTTTCTTTTTCACATTATTATATATATACATTGAAGATTATTTACACGTATACATTTAATCAAACGCTATTCCACTATCTTGATCAATTGAAGAATGAAGTAAGCTCTTGGTTACGAAGCAGCCACACGCTTCCTCTCCTTCGGTCTATGCCAATTGAATTGTTATGGCTTATTATTTTTAAAATATTAATATAAAAATTTAAAGAAAGAACAAGATTAGGAGCATACACGAATACAAGCAAAAAAAAAAAATAAGAAATTTTAATGAATACATTGAAAAACAAGATCAGAAGATGACTGAGCTGCCAACAAATGAACCTTGCTGTCTGGCACTTCAGAAAGACAACATTAGGGAGAGTGTGTTAACTGAGGATATTGAGAACAGTTCTAGGTCGCTTTCTATTTTCAGATAGAGTAATGCCCTAAATTAGAAGGGATCTAAGAACAGAGTTACCAATGAAAGTGATAGCATAAAACCTTTTAGAGATAATAAAGATGAATTGTCTAATATTGGGAAGGTCAAGAGAGTTTCTAATATCCTCATTTATGAAGTACCAAAGTGAATTTGTAATTATTTGAAGAACTTAATTTTCAAGCCTTTGAGCAATTTCCAAATTAGATTTTGCTGCTAAGCCCCAATCAGGACTTGGGTATGGGATCGTGGGACACATGTGGTATTTGTAAATAAGGTAAATAAGTATTTTATCCTCAAAGCTTAATTAATCTTAAGCTCCTTCAAGCTTAAATTTTCTACAAATGAGTGGATAAAAATGCGAACTGAAGAGTTAAAATCTTTTCTTGTATTATTAATATGCATTCTATGAATGAGGTATTTATCAATAGTAATACCTAAGTATTTAATTTGCTTTTAATATGTACATAGTTACTAGCACCATTAAAAATGTCGACGTTATTGCATTGTATCAAAAAAAGTTTTAAGATTTTTAAAATGTTGCATTAGCTTAAGATTAAAACGATGGATATTAAAAAAAGAACTTTACTGGAATAAATAACAAAAACAAAATTCAGCCTCAAATCTTTTGCATATTATACGTCGTTACAGAAAATACGCAATCATTTTATTTTTATCCAGGAAAATTACCACTGCCGATTAAAAATAGGAGATTACGATATATTTTGTTCAAAAACATTAAAGGAGAATTGGATTTTTAACACGCACACACATACATATATATTATTGGTAATAGGTTTTATCAAACATATATTAAGGTATATCATATAAGATATTTATTCTGCACAAGTATTTATTGTCTACAAGCATTCTTATTTGAAAATAACAGTTGAAACATTAAGGTGATAAAATAACAAATTCTTTAAAAGACAAAGAAGCTCTGGCGCTCGTTAGCACAGATTTCGAATTCGAGTCCTGGTGGTGCCATGGATATTTGCAGTCGTTCGGAATCCACTTTACATCATAAGTCCCTATCTAATATGACTGTACAGCATTCGAGTATGGTTGAAAACCCTACCCAGTAAAAAGTAAATGGCATTTCAGGTCTCAGAATCTGTCAGTAGGCAATAGGCCTTGGCCCACCATGGGGCTGTTGCGTCATTCAAGAAGAAGAAACAAGAAATAACATAATCAATAACAAGAATAATGACAATCCAAGTCAATTAAAATAAAGCGCAGTGATTGTTTGTTTTCCATTTTTTGAATACATGCCAATTTATATATATTTACATATTTATATTATATTTAAATCTCAACTAATATCAGTTAAAATGTTTAACAGCGAATACTTTTTTTTTTAAGAATTAAATGTATCTAAAACAATGAAATGTATCCTAGGACAGAAAGTATCTGTTTAGGAATTACTTAAACCGAACTAAGAAAAAAATCTAAAAGTCAATTCTAGATATAGATGATTCGATATCGCACACTTTTCCTTTTCATCGATTCTAAAATGCCTTCGTGTAAACGATAAACGGGACATGAGAAGAAAAAAAATTAAATCGAATAAAAGCCTCTAAAAAAGAATGTTACTTGACGAAAAAAAAAAAATGTAAGGTATCTGAAAAATAAATAAAACTTTTAGCAAAGTTATCACTCTGGCTCAGAAAATGGGTTACAGGCGGTAATCTTGAATCGTGTAGCTCCTTTGGGAAATTCTGTGCTTGCCATGAGTCACCACAGACAGGACTTGATCCTTTTTAAGCGGCATTCCCATTCGTGGAGAATTTCTTGTGATGACTCCGCCCACCATTCAATTGCGCCCATGGTGCATATGAAGGGTTGATAGCAGGGCACAAGAGATATCCAACGAAAGTTTTAGAGTATTTCGGCTTTTTTTTTTATATATATATTCGAAAAAGATTCGATATCTCCCCCTGTTTTCAACTGATCTGACAGCTGATGTGTTGCTATTGAGAAATACTTATTGTGAGTGGATGGATTTTTTTTTTTCTTGCTCTGAAAATGGCGAACGTTTCACTTTTTGTATACTTTAAGTTTGAATGATAAGGATTCTTAAATATAAGGTTAAAAACTCTAGGGGTTTGGGATGCGATATGTTGAAGTTGGGTGTTTTAGATAAATTTCAATGCTTTGAATACGATAGGCATAGATGGAATATAAAGTGTCGTTTTAAAGAACTATAAAAATGCAATTTTTTTTATGTACAAATGAATAATTCTAGGAAATGTGAAGTATATTTTTTTTTTTTACATCAAAATATATTATGTGTAATACACTTCTTTTAACTTTTATTACTTTATCTACATGTCACGCCAGAATATGTTACTAATTATTATCTTGCAGTTTATTTATTGAAGATTCGTAATTCCTTATTCATTGTAAATTCGCAAATCTTTACTCATTGTAAATTCGCAAATCTTTACTCATTGTAGATTCGTAAATCTTATTGTAGACACATAGACCAATAACATTTGTAAAGCTTAAAAATATAGACATAAGTAACAAAGCAATTGATAGCTAATAACATTTTGTAAAGAAATATATTATTACATGATATTAAAATCGATTATATAAGACAATTTATGTATTGAGATATTTAGCTTTCTAATAAAAATTATATTGATTATATCGATATATATTAAAAACATTTTTGGTGCACTTTTACATTGTTTTAGTGTTTTTCTAATGCAGCTGGAAATACGAAGATCGTTACTCTTTATGCCATAAGTAAGCGCTGCACCGCTATTACTCGTTTAGAACTATTTAGTAATTAACGAAATTTTTTTTTTTTAAAAATTATACTATGAATAACACATAAATGTCTTCTAGAATAATCATTGGATCATTATAACATTTAAATCTTAAAATCCTATCAATTAAATTTTTTAACAACGAATATTTTTTAACATATTAAATGTATTTAAAACAAAGAAATATATCTTAGAACAAAAGGATCTGCTTGGGAATTACTTGAATCAATAATCCGAACTAGGAACAAATCTAAAAATAAATTCTAAATATAGATGATTCGATATGAAGCACTTTTCCTTTTCATCGATTCTAAAATGCTTTCGTGTAAACGATAAACGAGACATGAGAAAAAAAAATTAAATCGAATAAAAGCCTCTTAAAAAGAATGTTGCTTGGTGTAAAAAAAAATGTAAGGTAGCTGAAAAATAAATAAAACTTTTAGAAAAGTTATCACTCTGGCTCAGAAAATGGGTTAGAGGCGGTAATCTTGAATCGTGTAGTTCCTTTGGGAAATTCTGTGCTTGCCATGAGTCACCACAGACAGGACTTGATCCTTTTTAAGCGGCATTCCCATTCGTGGAGAATTTCTTGAGATGACTCCGCCCACCATTCAATTGCGCCCATGGTGCATATGAAGGGTTGATAGCAGGGCAGGCGAGATATCCACCGAAAGTTTTAGAGTATTTCTGGTTTTTTTAAATATATTTTCGAAAAAGGTGTCGATATCTCCCTCGGTTTTCAACTGATCTGACAGCTGATGTGTTGCTATTGAGCAATACTTATTGTGAGTGGATGGATATTTTTTTTTCTTGCGCTGAAAATGGCGAACGTTTCACTTTTTGTATACTTTAAGTTTGAATGATAAGGATTCTTAAATATAAGGTTAAAACTCTAGGGGTTGGGACGCGATATGTCGAAGTTGGGTGTTTTAGATAAATTTCAATGCTTCTCGAATACGATAAGTATAGAAGGACTATAAAGTGTCGTTTCAAAGAACTGTAAATATGAAATATGTTTTTTATTTACAAATGAATAATTCTATAAAATGTGAAGTATGTTTTTTTATATCGAAATGCATTATGGATAATATATTTTTCTTTTATCTTTCAACACTTGACACTCATTATCCTCAACTTTTTAAAACTTTTTTTTTAAACTTTTAACACTTGATAACTACACTTGATTCTCATTGTTGTTGAACATTGATTGGCTTCGTGTTCTACTTATACAGCCAAGAATAATTCAACGATGGGGAATGAAATAATGCTTAAATACGTTGACATAATTAACGATACTATAATAACCTATAGCTTAAATTGAGCTATTCATAAATATTTTAGATCAAAATGAGTGACTGAGGGTTATCAGAGGCCTTTGAGCCTTTTTTTAGTTTTATCAATTTGATCTAAACTTGTAAAAACTAAACTAGCGATTCAGTTGTGAGTTGAGAAAAGATTAATACATGCAATGTTTGGCTACTTTAAAATTGTTATCTATGAAAAAAAAAAACATAATACTACTTATAAAATGCTGAGGGCAATAATAGGTGAATTCCAAATTACATTTACACAACTAATGAAAATAGTAGTTATGTTGCAATTCCATCAATTACGAAATTTTGAAAAACTGGAAACGCTAATCGTTCAAGAAAATATATTCACACCTTAACTCACTTGCTATTACAATTAACAAGAGGTGAATATTAATAAGACTGATGTGTATAGTGGTGAGAGAGGACATAAGTTGGATTGGCATACTTTTGCATTACCCAAAATCTTTACAAGGTTTAGCACTCAAAAAATTTTTTTTTTATGAAATATTTTAAAGTATAACAAATTCTCACATGTTAGAATGTCCAAAACGAAAAGAATGTAGAATTAAAATTTATGATAATAGTTGCTTATGTTATTCATGATTTAACCATTTCGTTGTTTATTGATAAAATTAATTTTTATTATTAATCTGTAATTTTTTATATTAAAATATATTAATTAAAAATATCAATAAAACAATTTTTATATCAATAACTACTTGGGTTTTTGACATAAAATTTTCCGTTCCCCATAATTAAATTTAGTTAATGAATGAATATTTGAAAAACCGTATTATCAAGTGTCATCCACTACAAGTTAAAAAAAATGCATTTGAACTTGAGTGGATGACTAAATAGTATTTTATGAACGATTGAAAATTTGAACAAGATATATATATATTGGGAGAGTATGAACTAATAGTAGTTCACACTCTCCTATATATATATCTTGTTGTATATATATAGAGAGAGAGATATATATATAAGTTGAAAAATAATGCGCAGTACGTAAAATGTTATGTAAGTCGAAAAGAAAAAATATGTAGACAGGAGTAGATAATAATAAAGAGTAGATAAAATAGAATTTCATATGCGTCATAGATATAAAAACATATAATCCTACGCAAAGGTTTTTAAAATATATTATTACTTTGTTTCAGACCTTTTTATCGAATCACACATATCGAAGAATAATGTTGTATCTTATCTTCCCTCATAAAAATAGAACAAAATTTCACCATCTTTAGCGAACCTAAATTTTTCATTTTTATGTATAAAAATTTATTATTTTCTCATCTTAAAGTTTCAACTATTATTTTCAAAATAAAAATATTTGTAGTCAATTTTTATTCAGTAGTTTATTTTCACATGTTTTTTATTTTTATGGATACTTCAAAAATAAACACAGCATATTCTAAAAGCTGTATACAACCTGTGTACATAAATTGGAAACTTTTTTAAACCATAAATTAATAAATATAACAAGAATACAGCAGTTCTTCTGTGTAAGAAGAAATTTTAATATGTTGCAAATTTGTATTCTCTTTCTAATGTATTAATCTTAATTTAATCATTTATAAACAACAGCTTAAGTTACAAGAGGATTAAATTAAACTATTTTCAAGTGACAAGTTAATCTTGACGTTTTTCTTGTAACAATTACCTTTTATAATTATCTGAATATTTATATATTTGTTTTAATTTTTCAGTCACTTTTGACAACAAATCAAATTGTATTTCATGTAAAAAGTCGTGAGTAATAAAAAATATTTCATTAAATTAACACAATAAAAGTTTCTAATTCATTAAAATAATACATGAGCAAAATAAATACTTAAAAGATTAGATATATGTTATTAACTATCTAATTAATAATAGGCTTGTTATTTATAAAATTACCAACAATAAAAGTAATATTAACATTAAAATTATAAAAAAATACCCATTAAATGACAATTATAGATTAAAAATAACTCCTCAACAAAATTAACATTTATCAGATTAAAAGAATATTACAATCTATCCAATAAACAAAGTTTCTGTTATTTTGGAAACTATTTTTTAACAATATAATAGAAACTATTTTTTTAAAAATATAACAGAAACTATCCTTTCAACATTAAAATATTATAATTCTTTCATAATAATATCATTTTAACAATATAATAGAAACTATTCTTTTAACAATATAATTGAAACTATCCTTTAAAAATAAAGTATTATAATTCTTTCATAATAGAAATATCATTTTAACAATGTGATAGAAACTATCATTTTAATTATATTATATTGAAAATCTGTAATATAATAGAAAGCAGCAGCAATATAATAGAAACTATCCTTTGAATAATATGATACAGACTATCCTTTCAACAATATAATAGAAACTATGCTTTTATCAATATAATAGAAACTATGCTTTTAACAATATAATCGAAACTATCCTCTTAATTATGTTACAGAAAATATCCTTTCAGTATTGTAATAGAAACCATACTTTTAACAATATGATAGAAATTATCCTCTAGATAGAAACTAATCTTTTAATAATATTATATACATTATCCTTTTGACAATATAATAGAAACTATCCCTTTAACAATGTGATAGAAATTATCATCGTAATTATATTATATAAACTGTCCTTCAGCAAAGTAATAGAAACGCAATCCTAACAATATTAGAGAAAATTTTCTCTAATAATATTATGCATTCAATCCTTTCCAGTAATATAATAGAAATTAAACTTTTAACAACATGATCGAAACTATCCTTTTAATAATATTATATATACTATCCCGTCAACAATATAACAGAAACTATCCTTTTAACGATGTGATATAAATTTTCATCGCAATTATATTATACATTCAACTATACTAACAGTAAGACAGAAATTTTTTCTCTTTAATAACATTTTATAAGCAAACTTTTCTAACAATATTATAGAAACTAACCTTTTAACTTTATAATAGAAACTCTCATTTTAAAATTATAATAGAAACTATCTGTTGAACAATATAATAGAGACTAACCCTCCAACAATATAATAGCAACTCATTTTCAACAATATAATACGAACTATTATTTTAATACAATAAAAACTATTATCTTTATTATGTTATAGCAACAAACCTTTTAACATTGAAATAAAAACCAACCGTTTAACAATAAGATAAGAATTATCCACTTTATATAAGCTATCTTTTCAACAATACAATAGAAACTATCCTTTTAACAGTGTGATGGAAATTATCATTTAGCAATAAGATAAAACTATCCTTTTTATTATATTACAAAACTATCCTTCAAAAATACAATATATTACCTTTTTAACAATATTATGAAAATTTTCTTATAATTTGTAAGTTTAAGGGAATGATTCTAAATTCATTTTATATCATATACTTTTCATTTCCTTTATGCCACTTTATCACCGTTGGTTGTTATAGATTATCAAAAGCCAAAATTCTTCAAAAAAACAATCTCTTTTTCCTTAAGAGCAGTTTAGCAAGGACAAAGAAAACACCAGCCAAGGATCAGAGCTAAGAACCTTGAAACACTTTCTGGATCAAGAAAATTGCTTTTCATTAGCACCGCAATCTTCGTGGTCTCAGAAATGGTTACCCTAGGTATTAAAGCCTCCTGTATCCTTGCTGATACAAAGGATATATGAAGAAAACACTTCTATTCTTGAGGATATATCCTTCAAATTTAGTTCCTAAAAATAAAAACGTATGAGAAGTTTCATTTGTTTGTCTGGATCATGATGAAAGTTCCATCCAGGTGTTTAATCTCTTCCTCGGCTTTTTTTTTTAAATGGTTGCAGTTAATGTACTAGATCCTTCTGCTAAAGCCTGATTGTTTTCACGGTGTTGAGGAGGGATATAATTGCGCCTTCTTGCTAGGGTGGTAACCTCCAAGGTATTTGAGCGAGATAGATTTCCCCCATAGTTTCTTAGGAGTTTAAATAGTCGTATGGCGCTGTTGTTAATGTTTCCCTCCTGCAAAAAATTGTTTTCATTAGAAAAGATTTCTGCGTCTTCGCAGATTTGTATAACGTCCATCAAAATTTAATTATATAGAATGAAAAAAGTTTTTGCTTAGAAAATATTAAAAAGTAATTGTATTATAAATGTAATTATTTATTGTATCTTTTAAGTCACTGGTGTTTGAATTATAACATTGTTTATGGAACACTTTAAATTTCAATTAAAATGAATAATTAGTGAAATTTCTAAACAATTACAATTATCCTTCCAGCAATATAATAGAAACTATCCTTTTAACAATTTGATAGAAACTATTCTTTTTTACAATATGATAGAAACTATCCTCTTTACAATATGATAGAAAATTATCTTTTTAAATATGATAGAAAATTATCTTTAAAAAGCAAACTATCTTTTCAACAACATAATAGAAACAAATCTTTTAAAAAATACGATAGAAATTATCCTCTTAATAACATTACAAAACAATCATTTCCAACAATACAGTAGAAACCATCCTTATAATTATATTATACACTCATGCCCATAAATTAAGAATAATTCAGAATCACACAGAAATTGAACTCTAAAAATAAAAATTTCACCTGTAGAATTATCACACACATCTTGGAGAAGAATATGCAAATTACAGGAAACCACCAGATGGCGCGGATAATACATCACAATGACGAGAGTGTAAGAGAGGGGTATATAAGAATGGTGCCAAAGAAGTAAAATTGTTCACAAGCGCTATAAAAGCCTTTCAGTGCAATAACCGCATAGTAATGGCACAAAGGAAGCATTTGGATGATTTTTTACGTGGTAGAATTATCGGACGACTGGAATGTGGACGTACCCAGCTGGAAGTATCCGAGGAACTTGGAATCGCCCAGAGTTAATTCCCCCTCCAGGCTTTGGCAACGATTCCAAAATGATGGTAATGTGAGTAGATGTTACAGCACAGGTCGCCCCCTAGATACGACGCCGAATGAAGACCGGTATTTAGCAGTTACTGCCAAAAGAAACAGACGGAGCACAGCATCAGACCTGTCTCGTCAGCTCTCTTCAGCTACCGGTACGACAGTTTCAAGGCAGACCGTGTACAGATGCTTAGGGCACATTGGTCTATAAGCTCGTAGGCCTGTCAGATGTGTTCCACTTACCGCAATTCACTGTCGCCTGAGATTAACCTGGAGTAGAGAGCATGCATTGTGGACACCGCAACAGTGGTCTTGTGTGATGTTTTCCGACGAGTCCAGGTTTAGTTTGCAGTCTGATTCTCGCCGGACTTTCATATGGAGAGCGCCAGGTACCCGTTACCACCAAGAGAACACCATTGAACGACACCGTTACGGTGGTGCAGGATGGCTCGTTTGGGGAGGAATTATTCTTGGTTCCAGAACTGACCTGCATGTTCAGAGTGTAACGATGACAGGCCACATCTATCGGGATGTCATTCTGGAACAACATGTACGTTTGTTTCGGGGCGTCATGGGTGCTGAATTTCTGTTTATGGATGACAACTCCCGTGCTCACCGTGCAAACATTGTAGACGAATGCCTTCAATTGGAGGATATCACCCGTATGGATTGGCCAGCATACTCATCGGACTTCAATCCAATAGAGCATGTATGGGATATGCTTGGCCGACGAATTGCACCCCGTCAACCCCCTCCCACCTGTCAACCGGAACTTCGGAAGGCATTGCTTGATGAGTGGTGTAATATTCCCCAAAGATCAGATTGATAATTTGATACTCAGCATGCCTAGGCGTTGTAAGGCCTGTATTGCATCGTCCGGGAGACATACTCCATATTAACCATCATACTAACCATGTTATACTGTTTTTGTAAATAGGTTCTTTTCTGAAATTTGGTCCAGGGAGTAAAAATCGCAATTTTTATTAATTATGTCAAACATATAGCATCTTTTTTGCTCTTTGCCTTTTGTTTAATAAATATAGACTTTACAAATAAGTCAAATTTGTTTTGCTTCTGTCTCTTTCTTTGCCTGAACTTCATTATCCTTAATTTATGGACATGAGTGTATACACTATTCTTTCTACAATATAATAGAAACTACCCTTTTAAAAATGTCATAGAAATTATCATCGTAATTATATTATATAAACTATTCTTTCAGCAATATAATAGAAACTAACCTTTTAACATTATAATAGAAACTATCCTTTGACCAGTATAATAGAGATTAAACCTTTCAACAATAAAAAGGAACTATCAATAGAAACTAGTATCTTTATTATGTTATAGAAACTATCCTTTCAACATTGTAATAAAAACAACAGATATAAACAACAATACAATACTTTTAGCAATAAGATATAAATTGTCCACTTGATATAAACTATCCTTTTCAACAATACAATAGAAACTACCCTTTTAACAATGTGATGGAAATTATCATTTTCAATACGATAGAAACTATCCTTTTAATTAGATTACAAAAAACTATCTTTTAAAAAATACAATGGAATACACTTTTACAATATTATGAAAATTATCTTATAATTTGTATGTTTAAAGGAAGAATTCTAAATTCATTTTATATCATATACTTTTCATTTCCTTCTGCCACTTTATCACCGTCAGTTGTAATAGATTTATCAAAGCCAAAATTCTTCAAAAAAAACAATCTCTTTTTCCTTAAGCGCAGCTTAGCAAGAACAAAGAAAACACCAGCCAAGGATCAGAGCTAAGAACCTTGAAACACTTTCTGGATCAAGAAAAATTGCTTTTCATTAGCACCGCAATCTTCGTGGTCACAGAAATGGTTACCCTAGGGTATTAAAGAATCCTGTATCCTTTCTAATACCAAGTATATACGAAGGAAACACTTCTGTTCTTGAGGATACATCCTTCAAATTTAGTTCCTAAAAATAAAACTTATGGCAAGTTTCATTTATTTGTCTGGATCATAATGAAAGTTCCATCCGGTGTTTAATCTCTTCTTCGGCTTTTTTTAATTAAATGGTTGCAGTTAATGTCCTAGAAGTGGTGGAAAAGATCCTTCTGCTAAAGCCTGATTGTTTCCACAGTGTTGAGGAGGGATATAATTGCTCCTTCTTACTAGGGGGTGGTAACCTTTAGGGTACTTGCGCAAGATGGATTTCCCCCATAGTTTCATAGGAGTTTAAATAGTCGTCTGGCGCTGTTGTTAATGTTTCCCTCCTGAAAAAAAAAAATCGTTTTCAGAAGAAAAGATTTTTTTGTCTTCTCAGGGTTGTATAATATCCATTAAATTTCAATTATATGGAATGAAAATGTTTTGCTTAGAAATGATTAAAAAGTAATTCTGTTATAAATGAAATTATTTATTGTATCTTTTAAGCCACTGGTATTAGAATTATAAATTGTTTATGGAACACTTTAAATTTCAATTAAAATGAATAATTAGTGAAATTTCTATGCAATTAAAACTATTCTTCCAGCAATATAATAGAAAATATCCTTTTAACAATATGATAGAAATTGTAATTATAATTATCTAAACTATACTTTTGACAATATAACAGAGACTATGATTTCAACAGTGTATTAGAATCTATCCTTTTGGCAATATATCAGAACTTTCCTTTCAACAATACGATGGAAACTATCGTCTTAATTATATTATATAAAATATCCATTTCACAATATGATGGAAACTAACTTTTTAATTACATGATATAAACTATCCTTTAAATAATATAATAGAAACTATTCTTTGAAAATATAATAGAAATTGTCCTTTAAAAAATTATTATTAAAACTTTTCTGATATTTTGCATGTTTAAATTTATTATTCCAAATTCTTTTTATCTCATATTTTTTTTCCTTCTCGCTATTTTTACATGGTTTTTGTTATAAATTTATCTAAGCCAAAATTCTTCAAAAAAAAAAAAACAATCTCTTTTTCTTTAAGAGCAGCTTAGCAAGGACACAGAAAACACAAGTCAAGGATCAAAGCAAAGAACCCTGAAACACTTTCCGGATCAAGAAAAATTGCTTTTCATTAGCACCGCAATCTTCGTGGTCTCAAAAATGGTTACCCTAGGTATTAAAGAGTCCTGTATCCTGGCTGATACCAAGGATATACGAAGGAAACACTTCTATTCTTCAGGATACATCCTTCAAATTTAGTTCCTAAAAATAAAACTTATGGGAAGTTTCATTTCTTTGTCTGGATCATGATGAAAGGTCCATCCGGTGTTTAATCTTTTCCTCTGCTTTTTTTTTTTAAATAGTTGCAGTTAATGTCCTAGAAGTGGTGGAAAAGATCCTTCTGCTAAAGCCTGATTGTTTCCACGGTGTTGAGGAGGGATATAATTGCGCCTTCTTGCTAGGGGGTGGTAACCTCCAAGGTATTTGAGCGAGATAGATTTCTCCCATAGTTTCTTAGGAGTTTAAATAGTCGTATGGCGCTGTTGTTAATGTTTCCCTCCTGCAAAAAAATTGTTTTCATTAGAAAAGATTTCTTCGTCTTCGCAGCTTTGTATAACGTCCATCAAAATTTAATTATATAGAATGAAAAAGTTTTGCTTAGAAAATATTAAAAGTAATTCTATTAAAAATGTAATCATTTATATCTTTTAAGCCACTAAAACTTTGGTGTTTGAATTATAATACTGTTATAATACTGTTGAATTATAATATTTAATAAACTATCTAAACAATTAAAACTATCCTTCAAACATTATAATAGAAACTATCTTTTTAACAATATGTTAGAAACTATCATTTTACCAATATAATAGAAAGTATAATTTTAATTATATAATCTATACATTTGACAATATGATAGAAACTATTATCTTAATATTATATAAACTATTTCAACGATAAAATAAAAATTACAATTTTAAAATACGATAGAAACTATCATTTTAATTGTATTTTATAAACTTCAACAATATAATAGAAATTAACATTTTAACTATATGATGGAAACTATCACCATAATTATATTAGTAAACTTCCTTTTAGCAGTATAAACTATCCAACTCATTATATTATATAAAATGTCCGTCTAACAATATCATATAAACCTAATTATATCACAAACTGTCTTTTTAACAATATGTAAAAAACTATTCTTTTGAAATATAATAGAGATTTTCCTTTTAAAAATAATATAAAAAAACTTTTCCATTATATTTGCATGCTTAAATGAATGATTCCAAATTATTTTTTTTCATATTCTTTTCATTTCTTTATGCCACTTTATCACCGTTGGTTTGTTATAGATTTATCAAAGCCAAATTCTTCAAAAACAATCTCTTTTTCCTTAAGAGCAGCTTAGCAAGGACAAAGAAAACACCAGTCAAGGATCAAAGCTAAGAACCCTGAAACACTTTCTGGATCAAGAAAAAAATTGCTTTTCATTAGCACCGCAATCTTCGTGGTCTCAGAAATGGTTACCCTAGGTATTAAAGCGTTCTGTATCCCTGCTGATACCAAGGGATATACGAAGAAAACACTTCTATTCTTTGAGGATACATCCTTCAAATTTTTTCCCAAAAAATAAAACGGATGAGAAGTTTCATTTGTTTGTCTGGATCATGATGAAAGATCCATCCGGTGTTTAATCTTTTCTCTGCATTTTTTTTCCTTAAATGGTTGCAGTTAATGTCCTAGAAGTGGTGGAAAAGATCCTTCTGCTAAAGCCTGATTGTTTCCACGGTGTTGAGGAGGGATATAATTGCGCCTTCTTGCTAGGGGGTGGAAACCTCCAAGGGTATTTGAGCAAGATAGATTTCCCCATAGTTTCTTAGGAGTTTAAATAGTCGTCTGGCGCTGTTCTTAATGTTTCCCCCTGCAAAAAAATTCGTTTTCAGAAGAAAAGATGTCTTCGTCTTCACTGTGTTGTATAACATCCATCCAAATTTAATTATATGGAATGAAAATTGTGCTTACAAAAGATTAAAAAGTAATTCTATTAAAAATGTAATTATTTATTGTATCTTTTAAACCACTAAAACGTTGGTGTTTGAATATGATATTGTTTATAAACATTTTAAATTTCCTTTAATATTAATGTTTAATAAACTACCTAAACAATTAAAAGTATACCTCCAAACATTATAATAGAAATTATCCTTTTTAACAATATGATAGAATCTATGCTTACCAATATGATAAAAGTAAATTTGTTATATAATCTATCTTTGAAACAATACAACAGAACTATCCTTTTCAACAATATAATAGAAATTAACCTTTTTAACAATCCATAAAACTATCATCTTAATTATATTATATAAACTTTTTCAAATTAATATAATAGAAATTATCACCATGATTATATTAATAAACTATCCCTTTTAACATTATAAACTGTCTTCTTAATTATAGTATATAAAATATCCTTCCAACAATATGATATAAACCTAATTATATCATAAACTGTCCTTTGAACAATATGTAAAAAACGATTCTTTTGGAAATATAAGAGATTTTCCTTTTAAAATAATATGAAAAAACTTTTTTTATTAATTTGCATGCTTAAATGAATGATTGCAAATTCATTTCATTTCTTTTTTTTCATGCTTCTCATTCCTTTACCACTTTATCACCGTTGGTTGTTATAGATTTATCAAAGCCAAAATTCTTCAAAAACAATCTCTTTTTCCTTAAGACCAGATTAGCAAGGACAAAGAAAACACCAGTCAAGGATCAAGGCTAAGAACCCTGAAACACTTTCTGGATCAAGAAAAATTGCTTTTCATTAGCACCGCAATCTTCGTGGTCTCAGAAATGGTTACCCTGGGTATTAAAGCATCCTGTATCCTCGCTGATACCAAGGATATACGAAGGAAACACTTCTATTCTCGAGGATACATCCTTCAAATTTAGTTCCCAAAAATAAAACGTATGAGAAGTTTCATTTGTTTGTCTGGATCATGATGAAAGTTCCATCCAGTGTTTCATCTTTTTCTTGGCTTTTTTTTTTTCTTAAATGGTTGCAGTTAATGTCCTAGAAGTGATTGAAAAGATCCTTCTGCTAAAGCTTGATGGTTTCCACGGAGTTGAGGAGGGATATAATTGCGCCTTCTTGCTAGGGGGTGGTAACCTCCGGGGTATTTGCGCAAGATAGATTTCCCCCATAGTTTCTTAGGAGTTTAAATAGTCGTCTGGAGCTGTTGTTAATGTTTCCCTCCTGAAAAAAAAATCGTTTTCGGAAGAAAAGATTTCTTCGTCTTCGCTGTGTTGTATAATATCCATCCAAATTTAATTATGTTTTATGAAAATCTTTTGCTTAGAAAAGATTAAAAAGTAATTCTATTAAAATTTGAATTATTTATTGTATCTTTTTTAAGCCATTAAAAGTTGCAAAATTATAACATTGTTTACGAAACATTTTAAATTTCAATTAAAATGAATAATTAATTAACTTCGTAAACAATTTAAACTATCCTTCCAACAATATAATAGAAACTATCCATTTAACAATATGCTAGAAAAATAATTTCAATCATATAAACTATAACTTTAAAAAATTCGATAGAAACTATGATTTGAACAATAAAGAATCTATCCTTTCAGTAATATAATAGAAGTTAACCTTTTTATAATACGATAGAAACTATCATCTTAATTATATTATAGTTTAACTATCCAATATTATAGTTAACTATTTCAACAATATAATATTAAATTATCCTTTTAGCAACACTATGGAAACTATCCTCTTAATTATATTATATAAACTATCATTTCAACAATGTGATAAAACTATCATTTTAACCAAACGATAGAAATCCTTTTTAATAACATTATATATACTATTTCAATAATATAATAGAAATTATCCTTTTATCAATACGATAGAAACTATAATCTTAATAATATTGTATAAAATATCCGTTCAACAATATGTTAAAAATATCCTTTTTTAAAAATAATATGAAAGAAACTATCCTTTTAATTATATTATATAAATTATCTTTTTTTAATTATATTATATAAAATTATCATTTTATTTATATTACATAAACTATACTTTCAACAATATAAAAACTATTCTTTTGAAATAGAGATTTTCCTTTTAAAAATATTATGAAAACTTTTCATATAATTAGCATGTTTAAATGAATGATTCCAAATTAATTTCATCTCATATTCTTTTCATGCTTTTCATTTTTTTCTGCTACTTTAATACTGTTGGTTGTTATAGATTTATCAAACCCAAAATTCTGCAAAAAACAATCTCTTTTACTGAAGAGCAGCTTAGCAAGGACAAAGAAAACAACAGTCAAGGATCAGAGCTAAGAACCCTGAAACACTTTCTGGATCAAGAAAAATTGCTTTTCATTAGCACCGCAATCTTCGTGGTCTCAGAAATGATTACCCTAGGTATTAAGGCATCCTGTATCCTCGCTGATACTAGGGATATGTGAAGGAAACACTTCTATTCTTGAGGATACATCCTTCAAATTTAGTTCCTAAAAATAAAACGTATGAAGTTTTCATTTGTTTGTCTGGATCATGATGAAAGTTCCATCCAGTGTTTAATCTCTTTCTTGTCCTTTTTTTTTCCTTAAATGTTTGCAGTTAATGTCCTAGAAGTGGTGGAAAAGATTCTTCTGCTAAAGCCTGATTGTTTCCACGGAGTTGAGGAGGGATATAATTGTGCCTTCTTGCTAGGGATGGTAACCTCCAGGGTATTTGCGCGAGATAGATTTCCCCATAGTTTCTTAGAGTTTAAATAGTCGTCTGGAGCTGTTGTTAATGTCTCCTCTTGGAAAAAAAAATCGTTTTCGGAAGAAAAGATTTCTTCGTCTCCATTGTGTTGTTTAATATTCATTCAAATTTAATTACATGGAATGAAAAGTTTTGCTTAGAAAAGATTAAAAAGTAATTCTATTAAAAATGTAATTATTTATTTTGTCATTTAAGCCACTAAAACGTTGTTGTTTGAATTATAACATTGCTTCCAAAACATTTTAAATTTCAACTTAAATGAGTAATTAACGAACTTCCTAAACAATTAAAAGTATCCTTCCAACAATATAATAGAAACAGTCCTTTTAACAATATGATAGAAACTATCCTTTTAACAATATGATAAAAACAATAATTTTAACTATATAAACTAAACTTTTGACAATACGATGAAAACTATGGTTACAAGAATATATTAGAATATGTCCTTTTAACAATATAACAGAACTATATACAATAGAAATTATCACTTTAACATTACGATAGAAACTATCATCCTTATTATATTAATAAACTATCCTTTTAAAAATATAAACAATCCTCTCAATTATAATATATAAAATATCCGTCCAACAATATGATAGAAACTATCCTTTTAATTATATCATATAAGCTATCACGTCAATATTATAATAGAAACTATTCTTTTAAAATATAATAGATTTTTCTTTTAAATAGATCATGAAAATTTTTCTTTTAATTTGCATGTTTAAATGAATGATTCTAAATTCATTCATCTCATATTTTTCATTTTTACTACTTTATCACCGTTGGCTGTTATAGATTTATCAAAGCCAAAATTCTTAAAAAAAACAATCTCTCTTTCTTTAAGAGCAGCTTAGCAAGAACAAAGTTAACACCAGTCAAGGATCAGATCTAAACAATTAAAACTATCCTCTCGACAATATATTAGGAATTGTCCTTTTAGCAATGTGATAGAAACTATTATGTTATCAATATGCTAGAAACTATAATTTTAATGATATAAACTATACATTTGACAATATGATTGAAACTATGCTTACAGCAATTTATTAAAATATATTCTTTTAATAACATAACAGAACTATCATTTCACCAATATAATAGAAATTAACTTTTTAACAATACGATTGAAACTATCATCTTAATTGTATTATATGAACTATTTCAACAATATATTCATCTTAATTATATTATTAAATTATATTTTAACAATATAAACTTTCTTAATTACATTATATAAATTATCCGTTCAACAATATGATAGAAACTTTAGTTTTAATTATATCATGTAAAGTATCCTTTCAACAATATAGTAAAAACTCTTCTGTTGGAAAAATAATAGAAATTTTCCTTTTAAAAAATTATGAAACCTTTTCTTATAATTTACATGCTTAAATGAATGATTCCAAATTCATTTCATTTCATATTCTTTTCATTTTGGCTACTTTAACACCGTTGGTTGTTATAGATTTATCAAAGCCATAATTCTTCAAAAAAACAATATCTCTCTCCTTAAGAGCAGCTTAGCAAGGACAAAGAAAACACCAGTCAAGGATCAAAGCTAAGAACACTGAAACACTTTCTGGATCAAGAAAAATTGCTTTTCATTAGCACCGCAATCTTCGTGGTCTCAGAAATGGTTACCCTAGGTATTAAAGCATCCTGTATCCTCGCTGATACCAAGGATATACGAAGGAAACACTTCTATTCTTGAGGATACATCCTTCAAATTTAGTTCCTAAAAATAAAACTTATGGGAAGTTTCATTTGTTTGTCTGGATCATGATGAAAGTTCCATCCGGTGTTTAATCTCTTTCTTGTCCTTTTTTTAAATGTTTGCAGTTAATGTTCTAGAAGTGGTGGAAAAGATCCTTCTGCTAAACCCTGATTGTTTTCACGGAGTGGAGGAGGGATATAATTGCATCTTCTTGCTAGGGGGTGGTAACCTCCAGGGTATTTGCGCAAAATAGATTTCCCCCATAGTTTCTTAGGAGTTTAAATAGTCGTCTGGCGCTGTTGTTAATCTTTCCTGCTTGAAAAATCGTTATAGAAGAATATCGTATCGTATCGTTTTCAGAAGAAAAGATTTTTTTCGTGTTGTATAATACCCATCCAAATTTAATTATATGGAATGAACAGTTTTGTTTAGAAAAGATTAAAAGTAATTCTATTAAAAATGTAATAATGTTTTTTTATGGCACTATAATGTTTGTGCTCGAATTATAAAGTATGAAAAAAAAAAATTTTAAATTTCAATTAAAATGAATAATTAATAAATTTCATTTACATTATTTATCTAGTAGCTTTTTCTTAACTTCTAAAAAATATTTTTTTTTTTCTTTCAGAGTAAAATAGGTTCCTGAAGTTGACGAGCGACCTGATGGCTGATTTTCCTTGGAACCACAGGCTTCAGGTTCGAACACTTGTGACATGGTTGTTTATTTGTTGCTCGAAATCCATGTTAAACTCTAGTGTGAACAAAATGGCCGTAGGCAAACCAAAATGACACACCAAACCTGGAGTTGGCGAAGAGAGCCAAATATCAAGAAATGTGCATGTGGAAAATTAATTTCTAAGGTTTAGTCTGGATTTTTAAGATTAGTCTAAAATATTACAGGTCTAATACACTATTTTTTTCTCTGACTAGAATTCTCACTACTTTCTTTCTTATCGGCTTGGCTGCCAATGAGTTGGTTTACTTTAAAAACCTAACTAGTTGAAAATTTATTTCTGCTTTCATTTTGTTTATACTCTTCAATATTGTAATTGCAACATCAGGAAGGCAAGAGGGAAACAAATTGGGAAACAGAACACAACATCAAAAAATCAGTGATGTTGTTTTTCTGAATCCCAGTAGAGGGCGTGAAGATTTTTCAGTCTATATTTTTGAGCTTTAAAAACATTACCTTTAAATACGTGCTTCTCCATCATTTTTCTTTGACTAGAATTCTCACCTGTTCAGTACTTATCTGCCTGACCGTCATTGGATTGGTGCAATCTGGGTGATTTACTTAGTAAACCTACCTAGTGGAGAATTTATTTCTGCTTTCATTTCTTTTACACTCTTCAATACTGTAGTTACAACATCAAGGAGGGGTCGTAGAACATTTAATTTATTTACTCCAAAAAAATGACACACGAATGAACAGGACATGAACACAAATACATTCATTTAATATCAAGTATGACCACTTGAAGATGAAACACAGGCTTCTTGGTATGCTATCACTGAGAGGTTAAGAATTTTGTATTCACTTGACTTTGAAATGAATGTAAAACTTCAACGTTTCCATTTTCCATTACTAACCAATGACGTCCCACACAGGCTCTAACTAAATAGATCCCCTGCACTGCAGTCCATGTTGGACCATGGCTGACTGTCTACTGGTAGATTCCGAAACAGGAGATGCTTTATTTATACGGGGTAGGGTTGTCAACCCAAGCTGAGCGATCTACAATCATGTTAAACCGGGACCTTCGATTTAATATGTATTCCCACACGGGCTCTAAAAGTGACAAACTGGGTAACAGAACACGACATCAATAAATAAGTGATGTTATTTACGTTTAATGATGTTTATACCGTGAAGATAGAACAACTGTGAAAATAAACTAATTACACTAATTGTTTATTTATTCGTAACATGTGTAATGCAATCATTCATTCATGATCAATTAATAAATGATTACATTACAAATGTTATGAATAACAAAAAATGATCAATTTCATCAATTACTTGGTGACTGATTTACTATTACTGATGATGAAATTTAGCTATTCTGTGCATGATATAGATATTATATGCATAACAAAATATAGGTTTTAATGCAAATTGTTGTACTTTTTTATTATATATATATATTATATTATTATAATTATACATAAATTATATATTATTATTATATATTTATTGTTAAAATTCATTTATATATATATATACATATATACATATGAATGCTTAAACACGGTATTCTGTTGTAATTTAGAAAATTAATTGCCTAGTATCTTAATTTTTTTTTTTTTTATATTTGAAGTAATTATTCTTTAAACTAGTGTCTAACCAAAACATCATAAAAAATAAAAATGTAATTAGTTATTTTTAATTAAGCAAAAACAATTTTTTACCTCGCTAGTCTGTCTGGTGTTACCTGTTGGCGTGATTTAGATATTTCCTTTAATTGAAAATTAATTGTATAAGGACTAATTAAATAAATTAATTGTTTCAAATATTAAATTTTTGAAGTCAATGCAGTTGTGTTCTTTTTTTAGTATATATTTTGTTCCTTTAATGAATTCTGTTTTAAAATACTTATATATAATTTTTATTTAATTTTTTTTTAATTATAGATATTTATTCCAAATAATTTTTCTGTACAATTTGGCAACACTCATTCTTTATAGTTATAAGTATTTTTCATGTGCGATTGAGATTTCATTTGATTCTTTTCCCTAAAAAATTTACTAAAACTCAAAATCCTCGAAAAAAGTCACGTGAATTATTTCTTTATCTGAGCTTTTATAAAAAGCATAAATTTACATATGAAAAATAAAGTGAATTACGCTTTAATTCCGTGAGTGATTTTCTGTAACCGGACAATCTAGGATGATATTCTGCCAGGTCAACTAATCGAAGGGTTCCTGTCAGATAATTGCAAAGGAGGAAATAATTAAAATGTTAGAATGTCAGGATTGAGGGATGTCAGTACTGAAGGACAGAAAATTATGGCTGATTTTTCTTCCTGCTTCAAGTGTTCCCTATTCTTCAATAAACAACTCATAGATAGTTGGATTGTAGCTATGAAGGATCAGTAAGGTAGAGGGCTTTCTTTTAAATAGTAGAATTTTTTAGTATTTTTAACTGTGATTTAGTTTGAATCCAGTGAACATGGCAAATTCATTTCTCACCTTGGTTGATTCTATAAGTGTTTCCTACTTTATTCTCTTGCCAAAAAGCCTATTAACGCAATTTAATTAACTACCTAGGATAGTGAGTATTATCCTAGGTAGTATTTGTAGTATAGATTTCAAAGTAACGTTTATTTGTTTCCTTACTCTAATTTACGTTTTAATTTTGTCAACACTATTTTGGAATCAAACTGTATATGTTTTTCTTTCTAATACAAACTTTATTTGCCCATGCTTAGCAGAAACCAATTTGCATCACCATCTTGTAGTTACGAACAAATATATTATTCACTTTTAAAAGTAGTGACCATAAAATTAAATTATCATTGTTTAAGTAAATATAGATAATTATTGCAATGAAAGTTATCAAAGCAGAAGTGAATCATAATTGTTGATAAGAAAAATGAACCGATTACACAGAAATTATGCAACAGAATATTCATTGTAATTACAAATAATTCAATATTTGATCACTTGATAAGTGGAAGTTGATTTCATTCTATGTAGGCCTCTTTTATATTAATTTCGTTCCCCATTTTAAATATTCGATGCAAAAGTTTGCAAAGTTTGCTGGGCTTATACAACGTATCGAAGGTCTTCCCTTCCGTATTTCTAATTGCACTCAGAACTTTCGAAATTTCAATATTCGAAAACTTATTTTGTATGAAGAATGCGTATGGAACATTCATCTTTACGCTATTTGATAAAGGAAATCTTTATTTTTGGATAATTGAAAAAAAGTTTTAGAGTAGAGAAAAATCTGTATGAATGAGATTAAAAAATATTGGAAACCTTTAATAGTAGCAGGGAAAAACATCAAATCCCTTTAATTTCTCTGTGTTTTTTTTTTTATTTCAAGAAATATATAAAATGCCAAATAACTTTGCATTTAACTACGTGTAAACAATAGTTTCAAAGTTAAGGCTACATAAACTACCATGAAGAGATTAGGATTATGTAAACAATCATGGTACAGCAGGGATAACAGAGTACAGACATCTAAACGTTTTATTCCACAGAAAAAGGGGAAGCATATATCAAATTTATTTTATGTACTAAACGATTCATTCACCTAAATATTATTTGCCTGAATTTTTCAATGAAATATTATTTTTACTAATTGTATTACAGTGTATTTGTTATATTAATATTTTTTTAATATTTGCTTAGTTAATTAAATAAATAATATATTTACATAATGATTATTGATAGTAATTTTAATTATTTTTTTGTAACAGCAAACAAACAAATTAATTAAACATGCAGCTAAATAAAAAGATGAGGAATCAACAAGAAAAATCTATTTTAAAATAATGGAACAACAAAGAAAATTATAATTAAAAAATCATAGTAAATATAATAAATATACATATAATAAATGGATATAACAAATATACTATTTTTATAATTTTAAATCTAGCTATCATAAAATTAAATTATCGTTGCTCATTTAAATGCAGATAATTGTTTTAATCAAAATTATAAACACAGAAGTAAATCATAATTGTGGATAAATTAAACAAAAAACGATTACACATAAATTATGCAAAATAATATCCCTTGTATAATTACAAATAATTCAATATTTTATCATCTGATAATTGGAAGTTTATGTCATTCTAAATAGGTCTCTATTTATATTAATTCCGATCCCCATTTTAAATATTCGATACAAAAGTTTGCAAAGTTTGCCCTCCAATTTTAATAACTTTTAACGTGTTAAAACGTTGGGCTTAGAACGTATAGAATAGGTTTTATAGAAAGTATAGAACAAAACAATAGGCTTAGAATGTATGGAAGGTATTTCCTTTATCAGGTATTTCTAATTGCACTCAGAACTTTTGAAATTTCGATATTCGAAAACTTATTTTGTATCAAGAATGCGTGTAGAACATTCCTCTTTACGCTATTTGATAAAGGAAATCTTTATTTTTAGGATAATTGAAAAAAAAATGTTTTAAAAGTAGAGGAAAAATCTTTATGAATGAGATTAAAAAATATTGGAAACCATTAATAGTAGCAGGAAAAACATCCAAATCCCTTTAATTTCTCTGTGATTTTTTTTCTCTTGAAATGTATAAAATGCCAAAAATAACTTTACATTAAACTACGTGTAAACAATAGTTTCAAAGTTAAAGGCTACATAAACCACTATGAAGAGATTAGGAGCATGTAAACAATCATTGTACATCATGAAGAACAGAGTAAAAACTTCTAAACTTTTTATCCCACAGAAAAGGGGGGCATATATCAATTTATTTTCTGTAGTAAACGATTCGTTCACCTAAATATTATTTTCCTGAACTTTTCAATAAAAGAATATTTTTGCTAATTATTATCCAGTATGTTTGTTATACGGCTATAATGTTTGTTTAGATAATTAAATAATTAATATACTTGATAATTATTGTAGTAATTTCAATCTTTTGTGACAGCAACAAGCAAAACAATCAAATATGTAACTAAATAAAAGATGAGGAATAAAAAGAAAACTCTCTGACTAAATATTATTTTCCTAACTTTTTAAATGAAAGTATATTCGTATCATTGTACTTTTGTTATACTGCTCTAATATTTGTTTAGATAATTAATAACTAATAATTATTGTAGTAATTTCATTTTTTAGTCGTGATGCAAATTATTCATAACTGTGAGTAAACAATCCATAAGAGGGAATCCATCCTATTCAGTTATGACTATGATCCCAACTGCTATCCAAAATATCCACAACTATTAGGATGTAAGTTATATACGCCTTTGATGCAAAATTTCCATAATTATGATACTTATTACTTCAAGTAGTTTGTTGATGAATTTTCTGGATTTTGAAAAAGAATTTTCTAAAAATACTACATTTGCACAAAAAAACCCTAAAAGAAAAAATCCCTTTTTTTCAAATTATGCAAATTATATGAGTCTTTCGTTTGTGATTTTTTAATAAAACTGCTGTACAGATCTTCATTATAAAGAACATTTAGATTATTTGTTGGTCTTTTTTAAAAGATAAAATCGTTTGAAATAACTAAATGTTTCAGTTTTAATAAAAAAATAAAAAATATGGAAAAACATAAGAAAACATTTTAACATATGCAATAACAGGAAAACATAATTTATATTTGTTATTTTGTAAAATTATATCTCTTAATAAAAAAACTTATATATTATAATTTCTAATCTTTATGTTAGGTATTTAATTAACTTTAAATTCTAACTAAATTAATCTGCCATTTTGTGCTCATATTTTTATCCCTCTTTTATCTGTCTCATGTCATGTATGATATGACAAGAAGCTATTTTATTAAAAAAAAAAAACTCAAGTGTTTTCGACAGTCTTTCATATTAAAAAAATGTAAACTTAAAAAAGGGAATCCTGATTTTTATATTCAAAGAATATTTTTTTTTTTTTTTTGTAAGGCTCCAAAACTGACATCTAAATTAAAGTGAATATTCCAAAAAAATTATTTATTAAAAGGCATCAATCCAAAGATAAATGGTGGAAAAATTGTAGATAAAAACATCAACTGTCAAGAGGCTTCAAATTCTACATAATTTCGTCTTCTATTTTTGAATTATTCAAGTTTTACATGGACATGTCAACTTTAATTTTTGTTAAATGGATTAGCCAGTGATTGACTTCGAGATGTTCTGAACATCAAATGATCGCTCATCTTGTTGGCATTCAGAAAAATTACTCCCCGACAACTATTCTTTACTTTTTTATTTACCAGAAAATTGATTATCACCGATGGGACGACGCAAAGTACGTGGTTTTTGCTGAGAAAAACTTCATAGTTTGTCTCTGATTCCATTTTTTCTGCACCTTCATGATGTATAATTTACATTTAATTTTTTTTCAATTTAAGTATTTAAAGAAATAGATCAGCTGGAATGAGGTAAAAATAGCGCATTCTCAAATAAGTAACCACTACTACTACTACAACACATCACATCTAGAGCTGAGTTGCCCCTTTACTGTTTTTGCGAATAATGTGGGTGAGAAGAAGTCTGATTGGGCTCTGTGACGCTCTGCGGTCATATGAGATCAGGATCTACAGATTAAAGTGGATTCCGAACCATGATACCGCCGGGATTCGAACCCGATGCCCGTGGTACCGAGTGCCAAGTAAAGGCACTATATACACTCGGCCATCAGGCCCAATAAGTAACTGAGTTCATATATGTGCAGTTGATATTTGTATTAGTACGCAAAAGTTCTAAGATAGACACCATTTATAAATTTTGAGCTAAATCAGATAAATTTCTTACTTTTACATGTATAAGTTTTATAGACAATTTTTTATACAATTCAAAAACAGTTGCACAAAAATAAGTTTGAGTTCATAAATATTTCTGGTAAAGACTTAATATTTGAAAATGGTAATTTTTAAAAAAAAATTATTATTATTTTAAAAATATTTCATAAAACGAGATTAATTGAAATTTAATGGTTAATCAACCAATAAATTACATTTATCTTTAAATTTAATAGCATGTATCTCCCATTCCAACGTAGAATAACAATGGATCATTCTAACATGTCTACAATTCAAAACAACAAATGCGATTCATTTTACAAAACTTTCCAAGTAAAAACAATAACTCATTTCAATAAAAAGAGGATATCCTAATATACAATATTATGAGTCATTCGAAGACTATCAAAGTCATTTTTGAACGATTCTATTCGTTACAATTTATCACCCCACTGAATCCAGAGGTTAAACAGCGTGAGTGAACTCCTTTTCATTTCGTGTTGAAAAGCCTGCTTGCAACTACAAATATTTCTTGATGAAAGATGGGCCTGGATCAAAACCCGTTTGTTTTTCTTATTCTTCCACTCCAAATGGATTACAGATCTCGGCACTGCAGATCTAGATAAGCCCTTCCGAAAGTTTACAACTCTTGGTTGGTACATTAATAATCCATTTATCTATACACACACGAACAGATAAAAAAAAAAGAACACGAAAAGAATCCAACAGTTCTGAAGTGCACGGACTTTTGAATCGGAAGTTTTTATTCTGTTGGTGGCATCAGTTTTTTTCCTACCAAGTTGCAAAATAGATTACATTCCACCTCGGAATCCATTAAAAATGCTAGATTTCATTTTTATCAGACTTTATGCACTCAAGAAATATAAAAGTTCTTCATTGATCGATTTTTTTTTGACATTTCAAAAGCTCAATTTTTTTCCAGAGATTTCATCCATCGGAATGAAAAGCCAGGATTCATTAGAAACCGTTTTTGTGTTCAATGGATCGAGGAGATGAAACATTCTCCTTTTTTTAAGGATTAAGGCCATTTTAAAAAGTTTATGTGTCAACTATACAAACTTATCTGAAAAATAATGCAGCTGACATTTATAAAGAAAGTACATTTATGTCTGGTAAAGAAGATTGCAAAAATTACACATGTTATTACATTTCATTTTTTGTATGTAATGGGTATAAAATCAAAAAGTATTTTATTTTAAGACATAATAATGATTTTTGGAGAAACATTTTAAGGAAAGAAAAATACATATTTATTTAAAATCCTCATTTATTTTTCAAACACCATAATTTATATCTGTTAAATCTGTCTGAAGGATTTGTATATTTTTGCGACACGTTTGTTGTAACACTAGTATTGTAACTATGCGTCTTATGACAAGACCTCTCCCTGAGGCATTCAGAATAAATGGTCAGTTGACCTAAAGACTCAACACGAAATGAAAAAGAGTTCAACACGCTGTTTAAACTTTGGATTCAGTGGGGTGATAAATTGTAAAGAATAGACTCGTTCATAGAAATTGCGCGTTCATAGATTGATAGAGCTCTAATGGGCTTTGAATGACTCACACAATTGTATATTACAATATCCACTTTTTTTTTTTTTAAATGAGTTATTATTTTTGCTTGAAACACAAAAAAAAAAGGACACAGCTGAAGTACAAAAATTAAAAGTATAAATACAGAAGTACTTACTGTTATGAAGGACTGCAGAAAAACGTACATCAAACTAAAGGGCCTACAATAGAGAACACACAAAATATATTTTTTGAGCATAATAATTAAATTTGGGACTTTTTTACACCATAAACCTTTTTATATACAACAGAAAACAAATTTACAAAAAACGTTGCAAAAATTAGCAAACCAAAAAGGAACACACACAAATAAAGAAATGTTTGAGTTTATAAATAATTCTGCTAAATACTCGATGTTTGAAAATTGTAGAAATTTTGTTAAGACACAAATAACCTCCTTACTAGGCATTTTTGAAAATATAGCATAAAACAAGATTAGTTTAAATTAACCATAATGGTGGGACAAGCAATCAATCCAATAAATTCAACTGGTACATTTTTTATCTAATATAACATATATCTCCGAATTCAATGTAGAATTATAATGAATCAGTCCTACCACATCTACAATTCAAAACAATAAACACTATTCCTTTTATAAAAAACTTTTAAAGCAAAAACAATAATTCATTTCAAACAAAAAAAAAGTGGTTATCATAATATACAATAATGTAAGTCATTCAGAGTCCATCAGATTCATTTTTGAACGAGTCCAGTCGTTACAATTTATCACCCCACTGAATCCAAAGATTAAACAGCGTGAGTGAATTCCTTTTCTTTTCGTGTTGAAAAGCCTGCTTGCAACTACAAATATTTCTTGATGAAAGATGGCCTGGATCAAAACCCATTTGTTTTCTTATTCCATCCCCTCCAAATGGATTACAGATACCGACACTGCAGATCTTGAGAAACCCTTCCGAAAAGTTTACAACTCTTGGTTGGTACATTAATAATCCATTTATCTATACACACACGAAAAGATAAAAAAGAACACGAAAGACTCCAACAGCTCTGAAGCGCACGGACTTTTGAATCGGAAGTTTTTATTCTGTTGGTGGCATCATTTTTTTTTTTACCAAGTTGCAAAATAGATTACATTCCACTTCGGAATCCATTAAAAATGCTAGATTTCATTTTTAGCAGGCTTCATGCACTCCAATAAATAGAAAGTTCTTCATGATCGATTATTTTTTGCCATTTCGAAAAAACTTTTACCGGAGATTTTCCTATATGGAATGAAAGCCAGGATTCATTAGAGACCTTTTTGTGTTCAATAGGTCGAGGAAATGAAACGTTCTCCTTTTTTGAGAATGAAGACCTTTTGAAAGTTAATCTTTATCAACCATACAAATTATCTGAAAAATAATGCAGGGGGACATTTAGAATGAAAGTGTATTTATGTCTGGTAAGAAAGATTGCAAAAAAAGTCACATGCTCTTACATTTCCTTTTGTAGGTAATGGGGTATAAATCAAAGTGGTATTTTATTTTTAAGATATATTAATGGAGTCTTGAAGAAGCTTTTAGTAAGAAAATACATATTCTTTTGAAATTCTCAATTACTTTTTTTAAAAATACTTAATGTATACAACTTTTAATTGCGTCTGAATGATTTTTCAATCAGTTTTTCTTATTGTAACCCTGCTTCCTACTACATACGGCGGCCTAGTGGTCAAGGGGTTAATTGTTATCTATTTTCATTTTTTTATTTCAAGAGGAACCTTCCAGTATTCCTGGCTCGATAATTCCCTGTAAACACCAATCAATTAAAGTTTTAATAAAAAAATATTACTACCCAATCAGGGATCTACAATTTTTCTCCCTACACTTCAATATCAAAAACAACAGTTTGTGATCAAATATTCACAAGGTTACACCCTGATTAAATAAAAAATCTCAAACCGATATCAGCATCCTTTGAGATCAGTCACCATGGAAGATAAAAGAATGGTGAAAAATAATCTCAAATGCTTATCTCACCTACATTTCTATGGTGGGGCCAAATAATTGCCATCCAATTTTTTTCATTATTATTATTTCTCGGTTGTTATTTCTTGGCACACATTCTTGCAGGATTTATGACCGGCCCGGGGAGCGATGCCATTCCTCATTTGTGTCACTGGGCATCGTCAAAAAAAGCATCCGGCAGAAAAAAGAAAAGTATCCGGGAACTATTTTCTTTGAGACCGATGTTCGGCGTGGACCTTTCACCTGAAGGCAGAAAACCCAAAAGAATTAAGTACAATTAACCACAACGATGGATGGTAGTATCCAGGGTGCTTCGCTTGTCATCTGCACAGATGGGGGTGGTGTGGTTTTGTGTCCCAGTGCTGTAGGGGATCTCTCCCCCTACCACTCTCCAACCCCTTTTATACCTTCCTGATGGCACGTTGACGTGGTTGACGTTGGACAGTAGATTTTTATATCTAGTTTGATGTCTGTTAATATCTGTGAATGTACATTAAAAAAGATGAGGATTTAGTTACGTATATATAGGTACATTTAATTTATTCAAAGTGCAAAAGGTGCCTTTAATTTGGAAGCATTTTAATTATAAAATGCCTCATAATATTATTCTATGTGTAATTAATAGTATCGTAATTAAGTGTAAGTAACTAAGTAAATATGTTAATTTATAATGTAATTAAGTAAGTAAGTATGTAAATTTAAATGAAAGTAAGTAAATAAGTATGTAACTTTAAATGTAAGTAAGTAACTAAGTAACTATTAAGCTAAAATGTTAGTAAGTAAGTAGTAAGCTAAAATGTAAGTAAGTAACTAACTAACTAAGTAACTAAGTATGTAAATGTAAGTAAGTAAATGTGTAACTTTAAATGTAAGTAAGTAACTAACTAAGTAAGTATTAAGCCAAAATGTAAGTAAGTAACTAACTAACTAACTAACTATGTAAGTAACTATGTAAGTATGTAAGTAACTATATAAGTATGTAAGTCTAAATGTAAATACTAAAAAATGTATTTCTAACATTTTCTAAAATAATCCAAATAATTTAAATATATCCTCGGTAAATATTTATTTAGAAGAATTCCTTTAATGCGATGAATTAGTCTTAAATTAGTTAGATAAAAATTTTAATTTCCGAGTCACTAAGTAGATCACAATCAAAAACAATAAATAAAAAACATTTTTTTATATTAAATTTTTAATACTTAAGCTCATAATGACTGTCGTTTTGGAATAATTTCTATTAATAAATACATTAAAATATTCTTTAATTAAATACATAAAATTTGATTTAACGCTAAAATTACATTTATTATCCTAGATGTTTTGCACATGGGAAGTTATAAAAATACTTAGAAAGGACAATTAAAAAAATGTAAAACGGAAGTAATATTCTCTAATAAAACACGCTCTGTTACAACTATATTGCCAGAGGCATTCAAAAGGTATATAGTTAACGTTTGGGCTAAAACATAACATAAAAAACGGAGATAAGCATATAAAACAACAAAAAAAAAAAAACATATTTTTTGGAGGAATATGTTCTATTGGTATTTACTTAAGTAAGTTACTAATAAAGTGTCTAGATGTGACATTATTGGCTTATCTTCAAAATTTAATTACTTGCAAATGTAATAAAAGTTAATTAATCTCCATTCTTTGTATGATTTCTGCTGAATTATTGTATTTACTTTTTTTTTTTGTTTAATAAATTTCTTTGAAATTAATTATTTCTGAAAGAATCCATTTGCTAAAATTATATATTTATGATTTTTGTATACGTTTATTCAAGCAAACATGCCCTTTTGATTCGAATCGTTAAGTAAATTATCTTTACTTCAAAAAAAAACATTTCATGTTTATTTTACCTTTCTAAATAACTAATAATTCCACTTTAGAATTAATTTCGAGTTTAAAATTGAGATTTCGAGTAGTTTCTATAATTTATTAATGCTATTCGAAAGCCTCATTCAAATTAATTGATTATAAGATTGGATTTAACAATTATTACTCCTTGGAAGTTCAATTAATCCATTTCATAATTAAATTGCTATCGATGCTAGCTGGCTGAGTAATATTTTAAGTTAAGTATATAAAATAGCATTTATTGGGTAAGCCTGATTAAAAATTTTCTAATCCTTCATTCTCTACGTTATAAAGGAATATGATATTTTAAAGTTTAAATTCTTAATGTAAACGATTTACTTTACCATTATTCTGTGAATTATCAAACTAAATTGAGTATCGAATCACTATTAATTCCTAATACAATTTACAAACATTTTTTTCATATTTGCAAGGCAAATGATGCAAGTCATAATTTTCCAGTATTTTGGAAGATGTGAAAGAAATGGATTCATTCAAAGACATTGGCGTGTTCGATTTGTAAACCAGTCTTAAAAGGCGCAATTAGCGTTTATAAAGGTTTATGTTTGATTCAATGGTGTTTTCTCTTGTAGTCACTGTTTTTAAGAAACGATGACACTCTGATTAATCTTTACTTGTAAAATAAGTTAACATTCTATAATCTATAATATAATTAATGTAGTAGTTTTTCTGTCATAGTACATGCAAATGCCTGGCAATTGCCCATGAAAGGCCTCTTGGAAAACATTTTATCCTTAATCACATATTGGTGAGATGCTAATTGCATAGATAAAAAGTCCTCTAATATTTTCTCTTATGATATATTTGTGGCATGTAAGTGATATATATAAAAGTGGTATGTACTCTTGAAGTTATCTTCTTATAATATGCTGATGAGATATTAGTGGTATGTATTAAAAAGTCCTCCTGGCATACATTTTGTTCTTATCACATGTTGATGGTATATTTATGGTATGTATTAAAAGTCCTGCCGCAATATAGGATCGCCTTATTATATGTTGGTGTGATATTAGTGGTACATATAAAGCCCGTATAACACGAGTTGATAATGTGCAACAAAAATTAATATGTGCAATATATAAAATTTGCTAACCTGTATTACGATAATACCTTTTAAATAGAAACATATCCTTATATACCCGGAAGATATATCCTTGTCACATATTGGTGGTACGTAAGTGATGTTCAGTGACCTTCAAATCAGAAATTCAATCCAGTTGTCACGGTATATTTGTCAAACTGGAAGTTTTCTGTTATTTCTCCAATACACTACGCAAATGTTTTTCATTTACCCTTCAAAAGTAGTCCCGGATTGATCTAATCCTTCTTTGCTCTTCAAGGACTTTCATATGTTCTGTAGAATACACAGTTTTTGATGTAAGTAACCCATAAAAGGAAAAGATCGCTTAAAGCAACATCATAAGTAAATTCATCATATACTTTTACAATAATTTCCTATTTATAAATCCACAAAAAATCTGACAATGCATGAAAACAAAATGCTCATGTACCGCTTTTCCTACCATTGAGAAGAATGGAATCTTAATATTGAAATTGAATTATAAATACATTAGTTAATTATTTAATTACATTATATTTTAACGAATGAATCTTTTCATGAATAATTCTTGTCATGTTGAGTTTCATAAAATACTTTATATCATATAATTTAATCGCCAAGGAATTTATAGTTATGGAATTAAAAGATTTAGAATATTAACGGCTGAAATTATGTGAAATTAATTACCTAGAAAGGACTATTTCTGTAAGATTAAATAGCAATTTTGAAGCAGTTAAGAATTCTCTTTTATTTTTTAATTATAGTGTTGTACATAACTGCTTATGTAGAAAATTATTAAATATTTTTGTTAAAGCTTAATGTGTAATATTTCTTGACTTTTAAACATACTAAACACTGAAGTTATTATTTATTATTGAAGATATTAAATTATTTTTATAATAGAGCACTTTAATTAAAATCATTTATCAATGGTAAAGCAGATTCTTAGCTACGGTAACATCTCCCAGAGAAACCCATAAATGCTTTGCTTTCACTCATGGAAAAAAAAAAAGTGTGGGAATCTTCCATTAGTACTCTCGTCTCAATCCTATATACCGTTCAGGAAGTGGGATAGTTAAGACAAGACACCCTGTTGCAACTCCACCGATTCCAATTGTTTTTCAATGTGGTAATTAAAACACACGCCTTTAACTAGAATCAAAAACCTCATTTTAAAAACTCGAAACTTTCATCCTAAACCTCATCGTAATTAAATTTGGCAATTCAAAGTTTCAAAGCTTTAATAAAAGCAAATTCTCAAAAATTAAATTATCCAATTTTATAAATATATATTCAAAAACTACAATAAATGTATAACATTTTATTATACGAAATTAACAAAATTATTATGCATAATTAACAATCTTTATTATGCATATTAACTATATTCAGTATGCATAATTAACACGTTTTAATCTGCATAATTAAACAACAATTTAGACTAAATGCTAATTGTTCAGACTATTCTTGGATAATGGCAAAAGATGAGCAAACTTAGATTTCTTATACAGCAAATGTAAGAAGTTTTCAATAATATCAAGCATTTTCAGAACAGTTATATTTCTTTAATTAGTAATGTAACTGAAAAACGAATCATTAATAAATTTCAGATCAATCGCAAACTGATCAATTGTTCAAATCATTTTATATTGAATTTCATATAAGAACATGCTACACATGAACACTATAATAAGTGTATGTTTGGGCTGGCATTTCCATCCTGAAATTGTTTTCTATGTCTTCAGTTCTTTCCGAGAGGCACATCCAATGGATTCCTTCACATGTCGGCATTATTGTCAATGAGATTGTGGATTCTCTAACAAAGGTTGCTTCTTTGAAGACTTCTTAGTCCGATATGTTTCGCATTTATATTGAGGTGTTCTACGAGATTGGGAAGACAATTAAACATCTCTAGACTGTCCCTCCAATACATTAATGGTACTCGAGACATCGGCCTAATGGTGCCCTGCTTTTTGAGGTCCACAGAAGCCAACAAACTTGCTTACCACGTTTTGCCATTGCATACATGAGTAGTCCAAGGGGTGAAGAATTCTGGGACTTTCACCAAGTGTGAGACTGCTCAAGCATCGCCGGCTCATATTTTAAACTGTCTTTATTTTACGTTAGACGAGGTTTTTCTGAACCTTTTAAAGGTTTGTGGGCATATGAATTTGGTATAATTGCTAGACCATATCGACAATCAGAAACAACAACAGTATATGTTTAAAATGAAAAAAAAAGTGAAATAACGAAGTAAATATGTAACATAAATGTTGATGAAAAATCTTTATAAATTTTCTTATATTGTTAAAATTATGCTAACAATTTCCAGAATTGAATAAAGGCATACGTATTGAGGTAGAATATTCAAAATGTAAACTGGAATAGTATGCAATTAGTTTCTAAAAGCTTTATAAGTTTTGAGTATTTTTGTATAAATGAAGAAAACATTCTTCTGTGACACTAATATTCTTATTCCGCATTGTGCACAGATTTCTTTAAATGTTCACAAAAAAGTAGCATATTTTTTAAAATGACTTGGCATCACTATAAACCATTAATATAGCGTTATTTTGAAGAAAAACAGAAAAACATCTTTCTTTATTTAACTTTTAAATTCTTATTATGTTCTGAGGTCAACTTATTTATCACCAAAAAAATTTTCGAATATCAAGATAAAAAAAGAATAACTTTAAAGCTCAAAAATATGTACTATTCGATATAAATCCTAGCTTTATTGAAGTTTAGCTTCACTGTAAAGCTGATAATATAGCTTTATTTTGAAAACAATCTTTTAAAAGTTTTCTTATATTGTTAGAATTAGGCTCATTTTTCATAATCTTTCTGCATTGAATAAAGACAAGTGTAGTGAGGTAGAAGATTAAAAATGTAAACTGGAATAATATGCATTTGCTTTCTAAAATTTTCATATATCGTCTTTCTGAAAAAAATAGAGTATTTTTAATACCACCAATAACATTCTTATTACTTAGTGTACATATATTTCTTTAACTATTCAACTCAAACTAGCAGATTTTTCATTATGATTTAGCGTCGCTATAAAACGTTAATAAAGCTTTTTACTTTGAAAAAAATAAACTTTCTTTATTATTTTTTTTAATTTTTTAATTAAAATAATTTTCTGAGTTCAATTTATTTAAAAACCAAAAAGAATTTCAAAATATCAGTATCAAAAAAGCATAACTTGAAAGCACAAAAATATGTACTAGCCGATATAAATCCTCGCTTTATTGAAGTTTAGCGTCACTGTAAAACGTTAATATAGCTTTATTTTGAAAAATCTTTCATTCTTAATTTTTTTTAATTTTATAACCCAATATTTTTCTGAGTTCAATTTATTTAAGACCAAAAAGAAGTCTTAGAATATCAGAATAAAAAAAAATCGAAAATATGTACTAGCCGATGTAAATCCTCGCATTATTGAAGTTTAGTGTCACTGTAAAGCGTTAATGCAGCTTTATTTTGAAAAATATCTTTTTTTTTTTAATTTTTAAAATTCCAGTAATTTATTTAAAGCCAAAAAGAATTTCAGAATATCAGGACTTCAATCAGTATAACTTCAAAGCTGAAAAATATGTACTAGCCAATGTAAATCCTCGCATTGTTGTAGTTCTCCATTCAGAAAAATGTTTGAATACTAAAGAACATATCAGTGCCTAACAATCGAGCTCATCAGCAAACATGTGCTTTGCATCATCCGATCATTTCAGACACTGAACGAATCCGAGTCCATAAAAATCTCTACTAGCGAATCTCGTGCGGCCGCATCATTACAATTCTCTCGCCGAATCTCTTTCTCGGATGAGATGATTCGAGACTTTCCGATCCATCAGCGTCCTTTGATCTCTATACATTAGGGAGGTTCCCAGAAGGTCTTTGATGGATTGACCGAGGGGGAGGGTGGTCGGGAAAAAAAATCGTCTGTTATTAGGACTTCGGAGTAACTTTATTCCGCCCGGTACCGCTGTTATTTGACGCTTGAGGCGTTGATGAGCATTGAAGTAGTCGGCAAATGATTGGAGGCTTGTGAGGAGTGTTTGCCGACTTAGGAGGGAATTATGGTGGGGGATGAGAGATGGATTCCGATTGGAATAAATTATCACGTGGATGATTATGGCCTATTTCTGGGAGAAAGGGTTACGGTTTCGAATGGGAAAGTTATTTCCGGTTCTGCTTACAGGTAATTCAAATATTTCCTTGAGAAATACAGAAGGGTAGAAACAAGGGATATCCTTTATATAGGACATAAGGAATGAAACATCCTTTCTACTGAACATAATGAAACATTAAATATCGTAAATGTTATTTATCCTATAAAGTATGGCTCAATCTTATTATGTATTGATAATAGTAATAAATTACCTCGCCAATTGTGGCTTACATATGAAAAAAGGACAAGTCCAAGATGTTAAAAAATAGGTTTATTTGGGGGATTATTTCTAGATGATATTTTCTGGAATATATAATATACATTTAATCTGAATAATACTCTAGTTAGGAAAAACATCAATTATAACTTCATCACTACTGTTATTTTTATGAAATAAATATGTAATGTCATTATTATTAGATTAAAATGGATATTTATAGTACATTAAATATAAATAATATTAATAATACTTATATTCAATGTACTATAAATATCTTAATTATGGATTCCGATTGGAATAAATTTTGGCTTGGATGATTATGGCTTATTTCTGGGAGAAAGGGTTACGGTTTCGAATGGGAAAGTTGTTTCCGGTTCTGCTTACAGCTAATTCAAATATTCCCTAGGAAATACTGAATGGTGGAAACGATGGAATATGTTCAGTGGAATTCCTTTCTACAGGACCTACGGAAGTGAGACATTAAATATCGTAAAAGTTATTTATCCTATAAAGTATGGTTCGATCTTGCTCAATCTTATTATGTAATGATAATGGTAATAAAATACCTCTCCGATTTTGGCTTACATCTGAAGAAAGGGCTTAAGCCTAAAATGTTATCAAGTAGGTTTAGTTGAGAGCCTATTTATGGATGATATTTGCCGGGAAATATAATATGTATTTAATCAATAACAGTCTAGTTAATATAAGAAGAGAATTTTCAATTACAACTTCGCCATTAATTTTGAATTATACTACTGTTATTTTTACGAAAGATGGATTCCGATTGGAATAAATTTATCCCTTGGATGATTATGGCCTATTTCTGGGGAAATGTTACTGTTTCGAATGGGAAAGTTATTTCCGTTTCTGCTTACAGGTAATTCAAATATTTCCTTGGGAAATACTGAATGGAGGAAACGATGGAATATCCTTTCTATAGGACATAAGGAAATGAGACATTAAATATCGTAAATGTTATTTATCCTATAAAGTATGGCTCCATCTTATTATACTTTGATATTAAGAATAAGTTACCTCGCTAATTTTGACTTACATCTGAAGAAATGGTTTAAGCCTGAAATTGATATCAGGTAGGTTTATTTGAAGGCATATTTATAGCTGTTATTTGCCTTCATCACTAATGACTATTTTTTAATGACATTTAATGTTATTCCAAAATTTAAACAAAATGCTTGAAAGAATTATCACACATTAAATTATATTACATAAAAATGAATATCTTTATTACATTAAATTACATTGCATAAAATGGATAATTATAATACATTAAAGTACATTACAAACTTTAATGTATTATAGGAAAGGCATTATTAAAGGAGAAAAGTGTCATCCTGGAGGACTTTTTAGAGGGAACTACCCCGCATTTGCTCCCGCTTATAGAAGGAAACCTGGACAATAGTCCGACTGACGACGCCAGATGATGAGCACCCCAAACGACATCGAGCCTCCTCGTTTTTCGAAACAGTGTCTACAATAACTGAGCCACGAGTCGAGCTGACAAATGTTTTACTGCAATAACGAGACAGAAACTCCAATCTGAAATTTTCTTCCATATCAAATAAAAATGCGGCACATATAGTTGAAAAGAATTTCTCAAAGGCCTATGTTTATTTCCTTACCTGAATCCTTATCCTTATTTGAGTTATCTTATCCTTATTTTAAACAATGTTAAATAATATCCCATTAAGGAATACAAAAATGCAAACAAAATGAAACAAATTAATTTGAAAACATTTTAAAAATTCCTACTAGTTAAAAATGATTAACAAAACCGCAGAACCCTCAGTGCTTTGTTCGCCTTTAAAGTGCATCCACTCTCCGAGTATTTAACCGTAAGTAGTGACACAAAAAATTGGCGACGCGAAAGTTTCGGAAAGGATTAGGATGAGGGTCTTCAAACTTATTTTGACGTGCCTTCTTCTTTTGCTCGTTTCCGCGTGACAGGCCCGACATCTGGGCTTGACTCGGGGATCTCGCATTCTTGGAAAAAGGTGGACCCCTCTTTTTTTCACTCCTTTTGGAAGGAAAAAGAAAAATAAACCTTCTTTATGACGTAAATCTGTGTGGTTTTGATGCTAAAATATCCGCTCATTGGATGGCATTTAAAATGGTTTTTAAAGTAGATTTAAAAGACTTTTTAAAAATAATGTGAGCCATACATAATTTAATTTTAATGCAAGTCTTTGTAATGAAATAAGTCAAGCACTAAGTACATAATTTAAGCAAATGATTTTTTTTTTTTTCTCATGTCTCTTTGTGTACAGGTACGTCTAAATCAATTCCAAGAACACGTATGGTCTCATGGAAGGAGCGGAAAATATGGGACAGCTTCCATCTTATTTAGCACCAGTAGGTAGAAGTCTGACATGGCTCGTATCTGAAGAAGGACAGTTAGGGGGAGGACTAAAAGGATAAACCATTTCGCATTTGCATATTGTATGGGAGAAAACTCAAAAATCAAACCAGGTACTCCGACTAACGTGGCAAGATGCTCATCATCCCAAACACCATCGAGGTTCCTCGTTTTTCGAAACAGTGTCTACAACAAAGTCACCAGCGGATTGAACCTCTGTCCTAATGCTCACCAGCAGTGCGAGTTACCACTGAGCCACGAGTCGCGCCAAAAAATATTTAATAGTAACAACGTGGCAGAATTTCCACTTTGAAATTTTCATTAGTAATCACATAGAAATCGGTCACATGTATTTGAAAAGAATTTCTCAAAGGTCTATATTTAATTCTTTATCTGAATCCTTATCTTTATTCGAGTTATCTTATCATGGTAAATAATGTTAAATAATATGTCATTAAGGAATACAAAAATAAACAAGTAATATAAAAAAAAAAAAATTAAAGCCAATTCCTACGTTTTTTTACACTATATTGCAGAAAGTCCTTTATAAATAATTTTCATTCATGTTTTAAGTTTATCTGGCACAAACTATTGGTAGATACATGCAACTTAAATCTAAAAAAAAAACTAAAATTATTTAATTAAATTTAATTACTGAATTAATATTTGAAAAACTGTATTAACATCCAGTGTCCTCCACTGAAAGTTTAAAAAAATGTATTTGAACTTGAGTGGATGAATAAAAAGTATTTTATGAACGATTGTAAATTTGAACAAGATATATATAGGAAGAGTGTGAGTTAATAGAAGGAATTGAAAAAAAGAAAGGAATTAATATGAAAACTTTTTAAAAATTGTTACTCGTTAAAAATGACTAATAAAACCGCCCCTGATTTGTTCGCCTTTTAAAGTGTATCCACTCTCCACGTATTTAGCCGTAAGAAGTGACACAAAAAGTTGGCGACTGGAAAGTTTTGAAAGGATTACGATGAGGGTCTTCAAACTTATTTTGACGTGCCTTCTTCTTTTTGCTCGCTTCCGTGTGACAGCCCCGACATCTGGGCTTGACTCGGGCATCGCATTCTTGGAAAAAGGTGGACCCCTCTTTTTCTCTCCTTTGGAAGGAAGAAAGAAAAAAATAAACCCTATTTTTGACGTAAATCTGTGTGGTTTTGATGCTGAAATATCCACTCATTTGATATCATTTAAAATGGTTTTATAGTGGTTTTGAAAGACTTTTTAAAAAATGGAAGCCATACATAATTTAATTTTAATGAAACGCTTTGTTATGAAGAGAATATAAGTACTGCATATGAAGTAAAAATATTTATTAGAAAACTGTATAAAAATATTAATTCTTTTGTAAATTATTATGTCCCATTGTACTCAGACAAGGAAATATTTTGATTACATTAGTGTGCAAAACGTTGGTGTGTTAAGGATTTACAATGGATAACGGAATAATGCTTTAAAAAATGCCTTACAAGTGTAACATTTCTGATTTTAAATATAGGCATGTAATTAAAACATAAAAAATAATCGACTTGCAGAGGTTTAAATTCTTTCTAACTTTTTTGAGTTAGAGAATTAAAATAAATAAAAATTCAAGTTACAGAATTAATAAACATATTATTATTTATTATTTTATTTTGCATGGCCCCAGAAGAATTTAAAAAAATAAATGAAAATTATTTATTTGCAACCTACAAGTTATATTCTGTACTACAATAAAAAACAAGCTTAAAATTAAAAATATTATGTATAAAAAAAAGTCAGTTATTATTATTTATTATTTTTTATTTTGCTTTAGACAATTCAATCATTCTCTATCTATATCATTATCTAAGCTATAAAGAGCAGAAAATTGTTTTTCTTCCGAGTTGCTATTTCATAGAATTGGTTATTGTATTTACTATATAGTCACACATTGTTTTCTAAGAAACAATGACGTACTTTGTCGGCAAATCCTTAAAGTCGATAACTTATTTTTCATCGAGCTCTAGAGGTAATTAGTTTCAAATGATCGAGTTGTAAAGGTTGTAAAAAAGATTGTAAAATCAAACATTGCTAAGGTTCGAGATACAGTGGTTAAATTTTTTTTTCGAGTTACGGAGGGAAAATATATACCAAAATGGCTTATGGGGATTGACTAATTATTTCGATTTATAGAGAGTTGAATATTTTCGAGTCATGGAGGTTTTAGGGCTTGAAGGGAACAAAAATATATTTTGGGTTGTGGAGGTTTTCGACTTAAAGAGGTTCTACTGTATATTGAATCTACTAAGTAATTTCTCAAGGGTGTCTTTATGCCACGATTTTTAACACAATTAAAAAATTCCCCTAATTTTATGAAGCGTATCTACTTCTATTTTATGTGCTGGTCCACACAAAATCCTAATTCATTGAATTCATTCGCTTTTCAGGCACACGCAAATGTTGATCTACAAAGCAATTGCTTACGTGTCTTAATTATGCAACGGTCTTCTAAAAGTATTTAAAATTCAGTTAACTTTATGAAGCCTATCTGCTTCCTATTTTATTTATAAACGTACCTATTTTATAAATGTGTTGGACCACATAAAATCACAATGAAATTTTAATAATTAAATGGTACCAATTGTTGAAGAATTTTGCATTTAATTTGTAATAGTATACTTTTTTCAATTTTATTTTATTGAGGTTCATTTTTTTTACAACAAATGGCCTTGAGCCTGAAATTAAAGCAATAAAATGTCCTATCCCACAGCCAGAACATAATTACATCCAATTCAAATTGTAATCATTGACTTTTCAAGCACACTCAAATGTAGAATCTACTAAGTTATTGCTTAGGTATCTTACTAATGCTACGATCCTCTAAAGAATTAAAAATTCCACTGATTTTATGCAGCGTATCTGCTCCTATTTTACAAACGTGCTTTTTTTTTTTCAATTCCTTCTATTAGCTCACACTTTCGCTATATATATCTTGTTCAAATTTTCAATCGTTCATAAATACTTTTTATTCATCCACACAAGTTCAAATACATTTTTTGAACTTGTGGCTTATGACACTTGATGTTAATACAGTTTTTTCAAATATTAATTCAGTAGTTAAATTTAATTAATTAATTTTAGTATTTTTTTATTTAAGTTGCCTATATCTACCAATAGATATCGCCAGATAAACTTAACAAAATGAATGAAAATTATTTATAAAGGACTTTCTGTAATAGAGTGAAAAAAAAAAGTAGGACTTGACTTTAAAAAAATTTATTTTATATTACTTGTTTACATAGAGGTGCATTTTTTCGTGTCAGAGTACCTTATGTTGTCCCTGGTGAAAACTATAACTAGCTTATTGGGGAGCATGAGAAGCTTTGCCATCTAAAAGGGCTTTTAGGGGTAATTGCAACTCATGTATAAGTGATGTGGATAAAAAGCATAAACATCTTACTTATAGATTTTATCTTATTATTAAAACGATTCCCTTATGCAGCAATAGAATTTAATATCTCTTTCTGTCGCTCAAAGAATAATTACTTTAAATGTATATTACTTCAGCAAATTTTACCATTTCAGTCTTTATCCGTACATATAGAGAAAACACAAGTAATATTAACAAAAAAAAAAACAAAATTAAATCAATTCCTACTTTTTTTCACTGTATTGCAGAAAGTCCTTCATAAATAATTTTCATTCCTTTAAGTTTAGATGGCGCCATCTATTGGTAGATATACGCAACTTAAATATAAAAAAAAAATAAAGTTAATTAATTAAATTTAATTACTGAATTAATATATGAAAAATCTTGATTAACATCAAGTGTCATCCACTACAAGTTCATAAAAAATGTATTTGAACTTGAGGGGAAGAATAAAAAAGTATTTCATTAACGATTGAAAAACTAAAATTAATTAATTAAATTTAACTATTGAATTAATATTTGAAAAACTGTATTAACATCAAGTGTCCTCCACTACAAGTTCAAAAAAATGTATTTGAACTTGTGTGGATACTTACTTGTGTAATATAGTGAAAAAAAAAGTAGGACTTGACTTTAAAAATTTATTAACGATTTCATTAACGATTGAAAATTTGAACAAGATATATATAGGGAGAGTGTGAGCTAAAAGTAGGAATTGAATAACTCCCTGTAAACATTACAAACGTGTAGATGGCGAATGGGAATGACTCTCATATGAAATTTCATCTTTAAAAACTTAAATAACTGTCTGTTAGAAGACTGGAAAGTAAACTGTAATGCTAATAGTAATTACCGAAGTTTTACAGAAAATTTATTAAAAGAATTTACTAAGAAATTCAAAAATTATACTTGGGAATTATAATTAAATTTTAATAATAAAAGTATTCTTTCTAAAGAAGAAATTATATTCATGAATGGTCATGGTACTTTGCATTAAACGACTCAACCATTTAGAAGAAAATTTCTGCTCCCACTGAGAACTGGAGAACTATGCTTTTATGCAACCACTTGTATTTTATCAGAATCATGGCACCTTAAAATCCTCCCTCAACAATTTTATATTCAATGGGATATAAATATAACTTAAAATTCTTGGAAGAGAAGGAAAATCCTCAATGCAATAAGCTTTATAGAAGGCAGAGAACAATTAATTATACCAGTAAAGTATTACTCTTAAATTTTTAACTGGATTTTCTGCATCTTTTCCTTTACATTAAAAAACAATTTATTTTAATTTCCATAGAATAAACGCTATCATAATATTCGAGCGCTATGTCATACAATATTGTCATACATGCTAATAATCTTTTTTTTTAATTTTTTGTTTTTTATATCTTATGTTTCATTTATGCTTACATTATTTATAAAATATAATACCATAATGATTGTCAATTCTAAGCTTTAATGTATATATCTAGATGCATAAATTCCAGAATTGAACATTTACATTTGTCCTCTTTGGTTTCCACGGAGAAACTGGAGAACTATTCTTCTATATACTTGTCCACTACTTGTCCTATACCACTTGTCCTTTACCAGAATCATAGCCTCTTATATCCTCTCTAGACAATTTCATGTTCAGTGGGGCATAAATATAATTTAAAACTCTTAAAAATATGGAAAATTATAGATGTAATAAACTTTATAGAGGACAATTAACCAGGGAAGGATTACCAGAAAAGTTTTATTCTTAAATTTTTAACTAAATTTTCTGCATCTATTCCTTTGCATTAAAACATTTTATTTTAAATTCCTAGAGGGCCTGATGGCTGAATGGCTAGCGATCTGGCGTTCGGTACCGCAGGTATTGGGTTCAAATTCCGTCTGTGCCATGGGTGTTTGTAGTGGTTCGGAATCCACTTTAAGCCGTAGGTCCCAGTCCTAATAGGATCGTAGAGCGCTGCGGGGGCGTTGTTACTCCGCGTCCGTGGCTTACCATCAAGTTACACGAGCCCACTGGGTAGTACAAAGTGAGTAACATCGGTGCAGCCCTTATGACGAAGATCACGGTCTATTTGCCACCTGCATTAAAAGAAAAAAAAAAATTTAAAATTCCATGGACTAAAACGCTATTACAATGCTTATACACTATGTCATGCAATATTATCATACCACGTTTTTAACCAGTCTTTACTTTTTGTTTCTTATAACTTTTGTTTCATTTATATTAATGTTATGTTTGAAGTCCATACCATAATGATTATCAATTACAAGCTTTAGTGTATACATCTAGTTGCATACATTCAATAATTGGAAGGTTAAATTTGTCCTTTTTGGCTCTCCCACAGAGAAACTGGAGAATACAACCAGAATACAAACTTTCATACAACCATTTGCCCTATATTAGAATCATGGCATCTTAAAATTCACTCTAGACAAACTTAAATTCAGTGGGAGATAAATATACTTTAAACTCTCGGACAAGAGGGAAAATCATCGATGTAATAGGCTTTATAGAAGGCAAAGAACAATTAATTATATGAGGAAAATATTACTCTTAAGTGTTTAACTGAATTTTCTGCATCTATTGCATTGCATAAAAAAAAGCATTTTATTTTAAATTCAATAACACAATTTGTTACATTAATAGATCATATACATCCTCAGTGTTTTGTAACACCACCATGCATTACTAATTATAGTAGCACATCTTGAAGTCATGCTGGACATCAATTATTTTATTATGCCTACGCAAATTGAATTTTCTCAAATTTTATTCTGTAGTTGCTTCATAACAATTGCTATCAGTGGTTATAAGTTGCTTATGAAAAATCCATTTTAAACAGATATGATGATGATTTACTTTTAAGCATAAGTAATATGTTAAACATTATAATTTATTTATGTAAAGTTGGTAATTAATGAATTTTTACAATTAATCAAAATTATATCAAAATTAATCTATGTGTCACTGACTTGCATTTCTTTCTATAACGGACAAAAAAAAGATATTTTAAAAAACAAGAAATATAAAAAAATAATTTTTAAGTCAATTCCTACTTTTTTTCACTCTATTGCAGAAAGTCCTTTTATAAATAATTTTCATTCATTTTTTTAAGTTTATCTGGCGCCATCTATTGGTAATGCATAATTGGATGTACAACTTAAATCTAAAAAAATAAAATTAATTAATTAAATTTAATTAATGAATTAATATTTGAAAAAAACTGTATTAACGTCAGGTGTCATCCACTACAAGTTCCAAAAAATGTATTTGAACTTGAGTAAATGAATAAAAAGTATTTTATGAACGATTGAAAATTTGAACAAGATATATATAGGGAGAGTGTGAGTTAATAGAAGGAAATGAATAACACAGTTTATTACACTCATAAAACCACATACATTATCAGTGCTTTGTAACACCATCATGAATTACCAATTACAGCAGCACATGTTCAAGGCCTGTTGGAAATTAGTAATGACATCAATTATTTTTTATATCTTACTCGAATTACATTTTCTGATGCTTTCTTTTGTTTTGTAGTGGTTTCCAGACAATTGCTTTTGAACAAGAACCAATTTTAATCAATATGGTTCAATTCATGGAACGTTTCAGTGATGTTTTCATTTGGTCATTACTGTATGTTTGCCAAATATTGAACTTAAGATGGCACAAGCCTTTCAGGGGATTGCATTTTAACATGTACTGTACAGCACATTCATCATTATCTAGGTACACAAAACAGGGCAGATAGGCTGCAGCCATAAGAAGGAAAGTAATAAATAGTAATTTCTAGGATATATTCAGCAATAATAATGAATGAAGAAGAAATTTCTATTAAGTAGTCTGACGGTTGATGCAAGGTGCTCAGTTATGTAATTATGCTTCCTCTTTCACACTCGCAAGAGCGCTTCCTGTGGCGCTCAGGAGAAATGGCCAGTTGGCCTACAGACTCTCACCCGAACAGAAAGTATACTTCGAATACCGCGTGTATCAGAATATAGGGGTTTCGGCTTAGAAATGAAATCCTTTCGCGAGTCTATAATTATATGCCTCTAAATGTGTTAAAAATTATATGCCTCTACTTATATGTCTGTGGTTTTTGTATGTGTGCAAATAAAGTTGCGGGTTCTCCCACTTGTGCTCTAATATGTCAACTCAATAACATCGAGTTACAAACTGGTTGACCAGTCTGCACACTACTGTTATAGTTTCGATGATGTTCATTTGTTTTCTATAAAAGTGACTGTAATGTATGTCATCACTAGAAAATAAATTAGCAGCGACTTACAAGCAAATTTGTCTCATTGACTCACAAACTATTGTGTTGTTGTTAAGGTATTAGCAAATTCATTGATTTTTGTTTTGAGTTCGAAATCCGGAGTTTTATTATCTTGTCCAACATAGAAAACTGAAATTAATATAAAGAAATCACTAAAGAAATTTCAACTTGCACTAGCATAAAAAAATTGGTATTCCTAAAAAAGCTACAAGCTATTATGTAATAAACTTTATTACAGATGTAGTGAAGCATAATTTGTTTTTAAAAGAAGATAAAACTATGGTTGAAGTACTGGCATTTATAACAATGAATAATATCATTTCTAGAAAAATTTCATTATTTTTAAATGATGAGCAAGAATTTCTCAGATAATTTTTTTAGTTAATATTGGTGGTAAATTATAGTGGTACAATGTAGCTGAAGCCAAGTGGTTCATTTTTTGGTAACGCTTTATCTTTATCTGTTACACATCTAGTAGAGATCAGCATGTTTGATATCTGAAAAAAGATTCCTAAACGTAATTAGTGCTATACTGATAAAAATCTCTGGCATTTCCGTGTATAAACCCAGTTATTGCCACACAAAGTTACTCCCCACCCAAGTACCATCTTTAATTCCTGCAATAAAACCCCATAACACCATTTTATCACAAAATAGCGCAACACTTTCAACTAACCCTTTTTACTGTCCTTCCATAACGCACTAAAATGCCTTATCGCCAACTTGATTCTCGCCAACAAAGATATGTTTATGTGCATCCCGCGCCAAAGTGCGCCACTATGAAAATTCCCCGGCTTAGAATAAAAAGCAAGACGTGAATTACCACCTGCAGCATGTATGGCTGCACGTTCTCCGTGTTACGAGCATATGACGTGAATCTTTGAACCATAAGCACCTCTCATTTGAGGTGTTTATTGTTATACATAACCTTATATCGACGTTTTATAAGTATTAGCTTGCAACGAAGAGCACTTTATTCGCTCAGATTTTCCGAACCAATGGGAGAAGAGGAGATTTTAGTCTGAGGACGAGATTAAATGTGGAGTTAGATTAATCGCTTGCGTTATGGAAGAAATGGGTTGTTTACTTCGTAAAGATTTCGGCGAGATAGTTAGAGGCAGTGTTTATCAGTAGCAAAACGGAATTATTACCGGTATGGTAATAGCGATTTGCTGTTGTTTCTGTAGAACGAAAAGGAATTCTTTGTTGATAAAAGAACTAATATTAAAGGCATTGATAAAAAAACTTGGATTTATTCATCTGTTATTCTTTACAATGATATGTTTTATAACGTTATAAAGAGGGAAATAGTTTTCTTTCTTCATTTGAAAAAATATATTTCTTATTAGCTTTAATTATATAATATAATTCTCAAATAATAAATATAATCGTTTGCTTTAGTTAGAGGCAGTGGTTATGAGTAGCAAAACGGTATTGTGGCCTGGTATAGTAATAACGATTGCTGTGGTTTCTGCAGAATATAACTGAATTTTTGTTCGAAAAAAGAACTATTATTAAAGGCAGTTGGTAAAAAATTTGTTATTCTTTACAATGATTCATTTTATAAAATTATACGACGGAAATTGTTTCTTTCATTTCAAAAAAAAAATGTATTTCTTTTTTTTTTAATTATGCAATATAGTAATCAATATATATCAATCCTCAGATCAATTTATTTCGGTTATTTACTTAGTGTTTAATTATTTTAATTCTACAAATTTTATGAGATCTCCAATGGATAAAATAATCTAAAAACCTTTGCCAAATAGCGGAAACATAGCATATGTTTACTTATTATAATATGGGAACCATGGCACTAGTACTTAAAAAATATGTTTATTTACACTCATGTCCATAAATTAAGGATAATGAAGTTCAGGCAAAGAAAGAGAGAAAACAAATTTGACTTATTTGTAAAGTCTATTTATTAAACAAAAGGTAAAGAGCAAAAATGATGCTATATGTTTGACATAATTAATAAAAATTGCGATTTTTACCCCTGAAGCAAATTTCAAAAAGAACCTATTTACAAAAAACAGTATAACAAGGTTAGTATGATGGTTAATATGGAGTATGTCCCCGGACGATGCAATACAGGCCTTACAACGCCTAGGCATGCTGAGTATCAAATTATCAATCTGATCTTGGGGAATATTACACCACTCATCAAGCAATGCCCTCCGAAGTTCCGGTTGACAGGTGGGAGGGGGTTGACGGGCTGCAATTCGTCGGCCAAGCATATCCCTCACATGCTCTATTGGATTCAAGTCCGGTGAGTATGCTGGCCAATCCATACGGATGGTATGGATTGGCCAATTGAAGGCATTCGTCTACAATGTTTGCACGTTGAGGACGGGCGTTGTCATCCATAAACAGAAATTCAGCACCCATGGCGCCCCGAAACAAATGTACATGTTGTTCCAGAAAAACATCCCGATAGATGTGGCCTGTCATCGTTACACTTTGAACATGCAGGTCAGTTCTGGAACCAAGAATAATTCCTCCCCAAACGTGCCATCCTGCACCACCGTAACGGTGTCGTTCAATGATATTCTCTTGGTGGTAACGGGTACCTGGCGCTCTCCATATGAAAGTCCGGCCAGAATAAAACTGCAGTGTTCACAATGCATGCTCTCTACTCAGGTTAATCGCAGGCGACAGTGAGTTGCGGTAAGTGGAACACATCTGACAGGCGTACGAGCATATAGACCAATGTGCCCTAAGCGTCTGTACACGGTCTGCCTTTGAAACTGTCGTACCGGTAGCTGAAGAGAGCTGATGAGACAGGTCTGATGCTGTGCTCCGTCTGTTTCTTTTGGCAGTAACTGCTAAATACCGGTCCTCATTCGGCGTTGTAACTCGGGTGCGACCTGTGCTGTAACATCTACTCACATTACTATCATCTTGGAATCGTTGCGAAAGCCTGGAGATGACACTCTGGGCGATTCCAAGTTCCTCTGATGCTTCCAGCTGGGTACGTCCACATTCCGGTCGTCCGATAATTCTACCACGTAAAAAATCATCGAAATGCTTATTTTGTGCCATAACTATGCGGTTATTGCACTGAAAGGCTTTTAAAGAGCTTGTGAACAATTTTACTTCTTTACCACCATTCCTTATATACCCTCTCTTACACTCTCGTCATTGTGACGTAATATCCGCTCCATCTGGTGGTTTCCTGTAATTTGCATATTCTTCTTCAAGATGTTTGTGATAATTCTACAGGTGAAATTTTTACTTTAGAGTTCAATTTCTGTGTGATTCTGAATTATCCTTAATTTATGGACATGAGTGTAGTTCCATAAATCTCAACATTTTTTTTTTTTTCGTTTTTATTTTTTTATTTTTTATTTTTTTACTTTCTGTATATGGTCACAAAAATTTTAAATAAATAATTTTTTAATAAATAAATAATTTTAAAATTTAGTTATGAGCATCGAATATGTTTAGAATTAATTTTTAAATCAGGCAACAGAATGAGTATAGCAAACTACAACATTTATATTTCAATAACAAATGAGTACAGTAAAATACAATATAACAACATATATATTCAGACAACGAATGAGTATACAAATACAACAGTACAAAATACAGCATTAACAACAAATAAAACAGAAGGAGTTTAGCTAAATACAACATTTATATTTCAATAACAAATGAGTACAGCAACATACAATATAACAACATATATATTCAGACAACGAATGAGTATACAAATACAACATAACAACAACACATTCAGGCAACGAATGAATATACAAATACAATATAACAACATATATATTCAGGCAACGAATGAGTATACAAATACAACATAACAACAGCACATTCAGGCAACGAAGGAGTATACAAATACAACATAACAACAACACATTCAGGCAAAAGTAGTATACAAATACAACATTACAAAATATAGCATTAACAACAAATACAACATCAGGCAACAGAATGAGTGCTTCAAAATGCAACAAATACAAAATAAAACAGCAAAATACAATAAAATAATTCCACATACATAATTTTTAAATTCACGAATATATATTTTCTTAAAGGCATAAAATTAAAATCATCACATCTTTCATTCCTTTTCGTCAATATTGGCTACTTTTATTAGAATAAATACCATAATACCATAAAAGAATTTTATTGAAGTACATTTTCCATTTTCCAATTAGACAAATAAGATTGAACTGCTTCAATTTTCGAATTATTCCTTCTTCTTGAAATCCTCTTTGAAAATAGATAAAATAATCTTTTCAAACGAAACAAATACGGTTGAAGTTATCAGTTCTGTTTTCGATATTCAATGCAAATTTGCACAAATGAAAATGCCTCCAAAATGATGATTAATTACCTCAGTGTCATATTTTTTCTTTTTGTATATTAAATTCGATGACAAATTTACCTTTTTATTTTTGGCAACAGAAAATGATGAATGGCCGTTGTTTATTTGAGAGATAAACATGTTGACTCCGTCCAAAGATTTTGCACAACAACTAGTTGTTGCGAAGGTAATGTAAGATTTGAAAACATTGGAATTGTTATCGATCATTCTCAAACAAAGATTCATTTTCCTTTAGAATTAACGTTCTTTTAATGATAAATACGTAGTGATACATGTCTGCAAGAGTTACATTAATATTGTAGTTATTTTTGTCCTAATATGCTTTTTGATACTATATCTTTAAGTAATGAAGCAATGTGTTCTTTAAAAATTACATTTTATTATCTGTTTGAATTCTGTTACTTTTATCTGTAATTTAATTACTATTGAGTTTTGTTTCAAATCTATTGGAATTATTATCGATCATTCTCAAATAAAGATTCCCTTTCCTTTAGGAATTAACATTCTTTTAACAATAAATATGCTTTAATACATGTTTGTACCAATTACATTAATATTATCTTTATTTATTTATTTACCATGATTAATGGTAATATTGATGTAACTGGTGTAAACATTACATTAATATTTTTAATTATTTACCAGTTACATTAATATTACCATAATATTTTTTTCCTGATAATGTCATTTTCGTGATAATATATCTTTAATTAATGAAGCAATGTATTTCCTTAAAAATTGCATTTATTATCTGATTTAATTCTTTTATCTGTAATTTAATACTATTGAAAGTGCTTTGTTTTAATTCCATTGGAATTATTAAACAGACTGCTAAAGATTTATTTCTTTGAAAGTTGTTTTTTTGGCCTTGCGACGTTGTTTATGAAATGAACATGTTGACTCCATCCAAAGATTTTGAACAACAATTTGTAGTAATGTAAAATTGAAGACATTGAAATTTTTATCAATCTTTCTCAACAAATATTCTCTTTCCTTTAGGAAGTAAGGTGTTTTTACGATAAATATGTACTGATACATATCTGCACCAGTTACATTATTACTGTAGGTATTTTTGTCCTGATAATATCCTTTTCTTGATAATATACCTTTAATTAATGAAGCAACGTGTTTTTAAAAATTACATCAATTATCAGATTTGATTCTATTACTTTTATCCATAATTTACGTAGTTAATTTAATTAATACTTAGAGTATTTTTTAGTTTACATCCATTGGAATTATTATCGATAGTTCTGACATAAAGATTCTCTTTCCTTCAGGAATTAACGTTCTTTTAACGATAAATATATAGTGATACAAGTCTGCCTCAGTTACATTTATATTGTAGTTATTTTTGTCCTGATAATATTGTATTCCTGATAATGCAAGATAATTATAATTAAAGTCCGGCTTTCAAAATGCTGTAAAAAAGGAACCTCTTACCACAATGAGTTCAAATTTGAATAGAAGATACTTGAAGAAGGGGGAAACGGTAGAAAAATAGTTGGGAAAGCTATTTGGCAGTGATGAATCGAAAATACAATGTATTTGGTTGCACATTACCCCAACTGTAGTATTCAATGTGCTTGATTGCTTCGATTTTTTGACGGAAAAAATGACTTCCAAGTCATTCAACAGTTGTGATACTGTTAATGGAAAGCCTATCCACCACGGCAAGGTCAAACCAAATTGGATCAGAAAAATCGGTGGAACTTTTTTGGAACTTTTCTTTTGATGCCATACCGTTTCCCCCTTCTTCAAGTATATTCAGTTCAAATTTGAACTTATTGTTACGAGTGGTTCTTTTTCAATTCCTTCTATTAGCTCACACTCTTCCTATATATATCTTGTTCAAATTTTCAATAGTTAATGAAATACATTTTATTCATCCATTCAACTTCAAATACATTTTTTAACTTGTAGTGGGTGACACTGGATATTAATACTGTTTTTCAAATATTAATTCAGTAATTAAATTTAATTAATTATTTTTTTTGAGATTTAAGTTGTATATATCTACCAATAGATGGCGCCAGATAAACTTAAAAATGAATGAAAATTATTTATAAAGGACTTTCTGCAATATAGTGAAAAAAAAAGTAGGAATTGACTTAAGAAAAAAAAAAATTTATATTATTTTACAGCATTTTGAAAATGGGACTTTAATTATAATCATCCGTATATCTTTAATTCAAACAAATTGTTTTTTAAAGATTACATTTATTATCTGAATTATTATTATTTTTTTTTTACTTTTATCCTTAATTTGCATAGGGTAACTTAATTACTGTTTAGAGTGCTTTATTTTAAATTCACGTTAACATCAAAGAGACTACTGAAGTTTTTCTTGAAAAGTTAATTATAAATAAATATTTAATGAAATTATTTTAAAAATAAGCCTTTTTTATCTTTGATGTTGTTTTCCTTTAATATGTCAAATATAAAGCAATTAATAATTTCTGAAATCAAATAAAACATTTTTTTACATTGCTTTTTTTTTTTTAGAAAAAAAGAAATACTATTTTATGCTTTTCAGAAATACCTTTTCAAAATATAAGAAATTTAATTGTTTTGATATCCTATGTAAGAAAAAGAATATTATTCTATATAAACAACTCTGCTGACTAGTAATATGGAATGCTTTTCAGTAGTTCTTCAGTCACATTTGGTTTTTTTTTTTTTTTTTTTTTTGCAGGGGTTATTTTTTTTTTTTTTTCAGTTGTTTACAATCTTGTTGTTTGTTGTTTACAGTCTAGTCTTGTGTTTTCTACTCTTTTCAGTTACTATATTTTATGTTGAAAAATCATAATTACTAAATAGAAAACTGGAACCCATAATACAGAGAGTTGACGTAGTTGAAGCGTATAGAGAAAAAAAATTTAAATTAATAAGAAATTTATTTTAAAAAACAGAGGATATATGTAAACAAACTGGTTTTTTCTTACCCCACTTGGTAAACAGCGACATCTAGATCAAGTTCAAGAACCCATTTATTTTCATGGAAAAAGGGAAAGGTGAGGGGTTCTATTTTGATGGAACACCCGTAGGTAGAAGTCTGACTTGCCTCCATGACGCTGACTTTTTTACAAGGTAGGGTGTCATCCCTATAGTCATATTAGACCGGGACTATGGTTTAAAGTAGATTGCGAACCACTACAAACAGCCATGGCACCAAGAACCAAAATCGCTAGTTCCCAGACCCCTTACAAACTAGTTATGTAGCTCTGATATCGTCTGTTTTCGGAAAAAATATCTAAATTAAATCTGGCAATGTAATTGGTTTGAATTAGAAATAAGTTCACGACGACTTTTTGTTTAAATAGTGGAATAATGATTATGTTAAAAATGATCTTGAAATTTTTGTGCCAATTTGCAGAAATTAGTTACAAAATCTAATTAAATATTACAACAATATTGTGTAAAAGGTATTTTACAACAATTATCTGCATTTTGGGGAGATTAAATAAATGTAACTAGTTTCGTTTTTTGAAAGCGATGGAAAACACATCCTTTCTCACTATTTAAATCACCAGAATGTTAATTGAGATTACACAAATTTTTGTCATATGCCTTTATTGCAACAATCTCATAAACTTTTGCAGATGTCTAACGATAAAGCTCATCGAAAGGCAATGAAAAGTAGGGCATTACTTTTTGCAATGACCTTTGAGAGGTTATTGACATTCCATGTGCATCGGCATTACGTATAGCAAAACGAAAAAAAAATCCCATCATGTACTGTTTCTATTAATTTAAGATATTTTACACGTGTTGTCAATCAGCATGAAAACTCTATCTCTATCTATCTTTCTCTATTTCTATCTGTATCTCTATCTCTATCTATCTTTCTCTATTTCTAACTGTATCTCTATCCCTCGATCTATCTATAACTCTATATATTCTCTATGTCTATATGTATCTTTATCCCTCAATCTATCTCTATCTCTATATATCTTTCTCTATTTTTATCTCTATCTCTATCTCTTCTACCTATCTATATCTATCTCTATATTTCTATCTCTTCTATCCATCTCTATTTATATATCTTATCTCTAACTCTTCTATCTATCTATTTCTATCTCCATCTATCAATCTCTATCTATCTATTTAATAACTATCTCTACTTATCTATCTATATCTCTACATATCTATATTTATGTTTACTTATCTAACTATATCTCCACCTATATCTATTTCTATTTCTATCTCTATATATATCGATTATCACTATTTCTACCTATGTCTATTTCTATCTCTCTCCTATATATCTCTCTCTATCTCTACTCTCTCGATCTCTACCTCTATCTCTCTCTCTCACACAGGCATTCACAGACATACTTGAAATAGTTCATAGGTCTACCATTTTACTTGTCTTGGTTAAGTGGATTGGTGCGAAACCCATAACCACTTCCTCCAGCTAAAAATGTGTCTTACTTTTGAAGTGAGACAGTCTGATACAATAATCTGTCTCACCTCCTACAAGGATAAAAATAAAACTCCAGACAGTGCGTGGATCAATTGAATCTACTAAACTATATGTTGGTCTCCACAGATGGTGAGAATGGCAAAACAAAAAAAAAGGTATTCATTTAAATCTAAAAATAGTTTTAAACGCAGTCTTTGGTAAACATCTCATCTTTCTTTTTTTTCCTAAGTTTATTGCTGCACTTTTGGGAGATCAGCTTCACTTTGCTCAACACCACAACTGTTTTTCTTTTTGTGTTACTTTCCTATATTTAAATGAAGAAAAAAAATTTCTGGAAAGGCAAATGAATGTGTCTTTCAAAAAACATCCCAAGTTTGGCTGCATTACTTTTCTGAGATAGTTCGAAAATTTCAAAGAATGGTGAATAAATGAAATTACTTTTTTTTCGTAGAGGAACAACTATTGCATTGACAGTTGTTTTTGATTTAAAGATGGCGTAAAACAAAAATTTTGAACAATTCTGTAATATAAATTATTGCTTCTATCCTAAAATAAAACTTTTTTTTTAATTTTCACTAATACCATACCAATTACACATTGCTTTTCTAATATTAGCATGAATTAAGAAGATAAACTTAAATTTATTGTAACAGAAGTTTGAGATTATTATTTTTTATCATTATTTCTTGACCTCTCAACTGCCAGAAATTTCCCCTATATTGAAGGAAATATGATAAAATCTCTAGTTTACATTGCACTGACTTTAAATTCAGCAAGACATAGGTCTGTTTTTTAACCATGTTTATAAAAGTTTTCTACATTAATAAGTTGATTAATTAATTCTACATAATAATAGTAATAATAAATCTAAATTGTAAAAAAATCCATGTTGCTAATATTGTACAAAGATTAGATTATTGTGTAACGCTTTAGATTGATTTTTCATTATGATTAGAATTTTTCAATGCCATTTTTAAAACGAAATTATTCTTTCTCCCTGAAAAAAAAGAAAAAAAATTATTTTACTTTATTCTGAGCCTGAAAAACTATAATAAATAAATCAAGAGAAAAATATGAATAAATAATAAGAATAATAATAATTATATTGATAATAACTAATAATAATAATAATAAATCTATATTATAATGAAATACATGGTGCTAAAATTGTGCAATGATCACTTTATATTAATTTCCTTTTTTTTTTTTAGAATTTTTCAATGCCATTTTAAATGAAACTATTCTTTCTTCCTGAAAAAGAAAAAAAAGAACTTATTTTACTTTATTCTGCTTCTCAGAAAATATAATAAATAACAAGAGAAAAAAATAATAATAATAATAAATATAATAATAATAAATAATAAATAAATCTATATTGTAATAAAATTCATGGTGCTAATATTGTACAATGAACGCTTTATATTGATTTCCTTCTTTTAGAATTTTTCAATGCCATTTTTAAACGGAAATAATCTTTCTTCCTGAAAAGAGCGTATTTGACTTTATTCCAAGTCTGAGAAAAATATAATAAAGAAAAACGAAAAAGAAAATAATAATAAATTATATATTGTAATATTTATAGTGCTAATATTGTAAAATGACGGCTTTAGATTGATTTTTCTTGGTTAGAATTTTTCAACGCCATTTTTAAACCAGACTATTCTTTTTCTTCCTGAAAAAGAAAAAAAGAACTTATTTTTACTTTATTCCGAGTCTGACAGAAAAAATATAATAAATAAAAAAACGAATACCTCGCTACTTCCAACATTCTTTTTTTTTTTTTTTTACCTTTTTCACATAACAAAAATTTTCACAGTACCATCTCGAGATTTACTCTTTGTTAAATTTACCTAGTAAGGCCATTTTGTGACAATGATGGTGTGAAAATGAAAAAGAAAAAAACCAATAAAATCCCTCCATCTTTATTCATAGTTTCCTTTTCAGTCGAGGCATTTGAAAAGCAAATGGAAAAGTAACAGAAAGCTGGCATAAAAATTCAAATTTTTATTCTTTTGACTAAAACCTGGAAGAAGAAGAAGAAAAAAATCGTTTGGTCCATTAACTGGAGAACCCTTGTTCCTCAATCATCCAGCTGTTGCCAGATCAGCATCAAATACTCATTTCGCACTCTTTCAAAACAGAGATAAACACTCTTTATGTTAATATTCCCCTGGCGGAGAAAAAAAGGGAAGCTATTTATATGCTGCTCTGGAATAAGCCACGTCTGCTCTACATGTGCTCTCTCTCAAAAAAAAAACCAGGATTTGTCAGATTATCAGGAAACGACCACGGATCACTTTTGGCGAATCAGCATTTCGAAAGGGATCACCGATATATTCTATTTATATTGTCAGGTAGAAATAAGCATTTGAGACATCTTTTATTTCATAGTCAAAGGAATACATTTGAATTTGTTACAACTCCACTTCTTTTGAGATTAACCTGCCTTTTATTTTGACACTTCTTTTTATTTTGATCATATAAATTTAATCTATATATATACGTTAAACTTGTGAAGCACTTTGAAAGAGACCACCATGTTGATGGGTCAAAAGTTTATTTATGCTTTACCAAACGTGCTTCCCAACAGCCCCAAACTGGGCCAAGAAAATTGCAGAACAGAATACCATCATACAAAGAAATCATCTTTGATTAGAGTAAATAGCTCACATTGGCAACAGATACATCCCTTAACTGTTTTAAATGCGTTCAAGTCATTAATAGATGCGATGGAGAAAATCGAATATGTCTTTGATTGTCTGGTGCAATTTTCCTTTTCGACGCACAATTATTGAGACACGCTCTTAAAAATATTTCAATATGACCATACCTTCTCTTTCTTTTCTTTCTTGCCTGAAAATTTGTTTCTTTTTTTTTTTCTACAGGAAACGATATCAATAAACACTTATAATTCTCGTAAGAATAGACCATTTCATGTCTAACTCATGTTTGGAATAGGATAAATAATTAATTTTATCAACGGATATATCCTTTAATTGTTTTTCGATGGTGAATGTGACAGATGTTGATTGACTGGTGCAATTTTTGATTTTCCTCCTTGCCCCTTAGCAATTTTTCCTTTTCTTTCTTTGGTAAATTTTCCAGTATTTTCTTCCTTCGATGGGGAATATGACAGAGCAATTCATATTGTTTGTTTTTTTCTGCAATGTTTAATGCAATTTTTCTTTCAATACACAATTATTCAATACACAATTACTCTTAAAACATTTCAATAAAGCCCTGCCTCCTCCATTTTTTTTCTTCATGTCTAAAAACTTTTTCGTCATTTTTTCTGCAGGAAATGATGTCAATAAAGACCTATCATTCTTGTGCTAACAAATTGATTTCATGTCTAACTCATGTTTTGAATTGGGTAAACAATTTCGTTAAAAATATGCATTCCGTAACTGTTTTAAATGAGTTCTAGTCACAACTAAGAGATTCTATGATGAATCTGACAGAAGTTTTTAACGGGGACAGAGGCCTGTGTTTGATTGACTGCTGACATTGAATGGGCCAGAAACCTATCTTTTCCTTGACTGGTGCAATTTTTAACGTTTCTTCTTTCGATGGGTAAATGTGACAGAGGTTGATTGACTGGTGACATAGATGGCCTGTGAGATTGAGTGGTGACAAAGACCTTTTTGATTCAATGGTGATATTTTTCTTTATTTTCTGCTTCCTCAGTTTTTCGTGAATTTTTCCTGGTTTTGTTTTGACGCAAATGATTGACTGGTGTCAATTATCAATAAAATTACATCTGTAAGGTCATATGCTCTATCTTCTTCTTTCTTATATGTAATTTTTTACATCTTTTTACATGAATTATGAAAATGTTTGATATAGAAAAGTAACTTCCTACTATGACAGATCATATTATGACTTCAATCTTCGAAACTGAATGACTAACAAGTCCATTATAAGCGAACTTAACATACAGATGTTTTTTTTGATTAACTGGAAATAATTCCATTTTTCTTCACAAAGTGACTTGGCAATTTTTTTCTTTTTTTTCATATTTTCTTTTATTTCCATTCCTATTTGCATTATTTATACTTTTTCTTAACAAAGCGTTTCATTAAAAATATAAATTGATTATGGCTGACAAAATGTTTTAAAAATGACTTTAAAACCATTTTAAATGCCATTAAATGAGTGGATATTTTAGCATCAAAACCATACAGATTTACGTCAAAAATAGGTTTATTTTCTTTCTTCCTTCCAAAAGGAGTGATAAAAACAGGGGTGCACCTTTTTCCAAGAATGCGAGATCCCCGAGTCAAGCCCAGATGTCGGGGCTTGCCACGCGGAAATAAAGCAAAAAGAAGAAGATGCACGTCAAAATAAGTTTGAGACCCTTCCTAATCCTTTCCAAAAAACTTTCGCGTCGCCAACTTTTTGTGTCACTTCTTACGGTTAAATACGCGGAGAGTGGATGCACTTTAAAGGCGAACAACCATAACATGCTGGTTTTATTAATCATTTTTAACTAGTAACAATTTTTAAAAGTTTTCAAATTAATTTGTTTCTTTCATTATTTTTACTTCCTTAATGAGATATTATTTAAGATTCTTTAACACGATATGGGGTTCAAATAGCTGAATAAATATTTCGATATATTCTTTTTAAAATATATGTGCCACATTTCTAATTGATACGGAAGAAAATTGAGTGGAAATTCAGTTTCGTTTTGGCAGTTAAATATTTATTAGCCCGACTCGTGGCTCAGGCACAACGTACGCCGCTTGTGAGCATTAGGAGGAAGGTTCATTTCTCGCAGGTGGTTTGTTGGAGACACTGTTTTCAAAAAACGAAGAAACTAAATGACGCTTGTGATGTTCAAAATTTGCCTCATTAATCGGAATACCTGTTGGAAATTTTCCTGTCACTGTTTTTTAATACAATATGATGAAATATGAGGGATAATTACCCTAAAAGTCCTTATTTAAAGCACTGGTCCCCTTCTTCAATGGACGAGAATCCTGAAGTCAGATTCTAAAACGAGGACAAAAAAAAGAAACTGTTCTCCACCCTCTTTTGATATATCTCCCCTTCCAAGAGACCGCACGGGTTATTGGGTTACACTTGACCAAGATGTTGTATTTACCAAATGGTAAAATCTTGAGAAACAATTTTATTTTATTTAAGTAATGTACCTTAGTTCATTACTTAATAAAATTTCAACTTTTCAGTGTGTGTCATTACTTTCACAAGAAAAGCGCATGATTTCAATGGTAATTGGTGTAACGATATAAATTATTCTGGCTGGGGGATATGACATTATCTTTTTAAATTAATATTTGTAGAAATATTTAAAATGCTAATAGCATTTGCGACGGTATAGAAGAGATTATCAATTTCATATCCATTGTTAGAAATCGAACATGACATTCAGATCTTTTGGGATATTTTTTTTTTTCCAAAGCATCTGGTCAAACACTTAAACAGCGTTCAGTCTTGATACCTTAAGGAAAGCTCTGCAAGACGTTACTTATTAATGCGTGGCATTGAAGATACGGACACGGAGCAACAATGCCCCCGCAACGCTCTACGATCCCCATGTAGATTCCGGGAATTAAAGCCTAACTGCTATAAACATCCATGGCGCCACCGGGACCTAACACTAAACCTGTACCAATCTTTCCCACTCGGCCATTTTTTTTTGCTTGATATTTTCAATCTAAATAATTATTTTCTTTTTCAAAGTGACATAAATATAAGCAGAATTAATATTTTTATGCAAATTTTAATGAATATTTCTGATAGAGGTCTTCACGTGCATTAATTATAATTTTTCCCATAACAAAGCGTTTCATTAAAATTTTTCTGGGTTATGTATGGTTCACATTTTTTAAAAATAAAACACTTTAAAAACCATTTTAAATGCCATCCAATGAGTGGATATTTTAGCATCAAAACCACACAGATTTACGTGCAAAAAAGAAACAGTTTATTTTTGTTTCTATCTTTCAGAAAGGAGTGAAAAAAAGGAAGGGTGCCCCTTTTCCAAAAATGCGAGATCCCCGAGTCAAGGCACCAGATGTCGGGAGCGCTGGCACGCGGAAACGAGCAAAAAGAAGAAGGCACGTCAAAATAAGTTTGAAGACCCTCATCCTAATTTGGGATTTCAACGAAACTTTCGCGTCCTTCCAACTTTTTTATGTCACTTCTAAATGGTTAAATACGCGGAGAGTGGATGCACTTTAAAGGCGAAAAAGCAAGGGTCTCTGCGGTTTTACTAATCATTTTTAACTAGTAACAATTTTTTAAAGTTTTCAAATTAATTTGTTTCATTTTTTTCATTTTTGTGTTCCTTAATGAGATATTATTTAACATTGTTTCCCACGAAATGGGGACTCAGATAAAGAAATAAATTTCCTCTGAGTATTTTTATAAATTTTCTTATAGAAAAATATGTTTCATATTTCTATATGATATCATAAGAAAATTTATTTATTTATTTTATTTTATTCTGTCTCGTTATTTGAGTTAAATATTTATCGGCCGATTCATTGACTCATGACGATTGAAAACCGCTGTGACTGGATTGAGTTCCAGAGGCTTGTTGCAGTTTGTTTTTCAAAAAAATGAGAAGATCGATGATGTGTTGTAACCAGGCTGCCTGCATCTGCCAAGAACCTCATTACTCGGACTACCTCCCGGGACCTAGTTTTTTTGCATACGATACCCTGCAAATGCTGAAATGCGGGTCAGTCATACAGTTGAGTAAGTAAAAATCTACTTGCCTTTTCTAAAGCTTATTAAAATTAATATGAGCTTGTCAATAAAGCTGTTAGTTCTCCAACTTGTGCCTCAAGTATCTCAACTCAACCACACCCAGTTACAAACTGATTGCCCACCCACTGCACACTACAGTTATAATACTTTTGATGACGTTTATTTGTTTTACATAAAAGTGACTGCAATGTACCCCATCACTAGACACTAAATTAGTAGTGACTAGTAAGCTATTTTGACTCATTGACTCACAGGCTATTGTGTTTTTGTTAAGGTATTAGCAAAAGCACATTGGCAAATTCATTGAAGGGGGGTTTGATTTAGAAATCCTGGAATTTTATTATCTTGTCCAATATAGGAAACTGAAATATTATACATAAATCATTAGAAAAATTTCATCTTATTGGCAGTAAAAGCTAGCATTCTCAAAATGGCAACAAATTATCATGTAATAATTTATTACAGATGTAGTGAAGCTTACTTTATTGTTAAAAGAAAGAAAACTAGGACTGCAATATTGGCATTTGTAACGTTGTACACTATAAATCTTTAGAAAAAGACAAGTTTTCATTGTGCTCAAATAGAGAGCATGAATTTCCAGATATTATTCTTTAGTTATTTGCTTTAAATTATTGTGGTACAATGTGGGTACAGCGTAACTGTACCTCAGTTGTTCATTTTTGGCAACTCATAATGTACTACTATAACAGAGAATCCCCGGAAATCAGCATGTTTGATATCTGAAAAAAGATTTCTAAATGTACGGAGTCATTAGTGCTATATCTCTGGCATTTCCGTGTATAAACACAGTTATTGCCACACAAAGTTACTCCCCACCCAAGTACCATCTTTAATTCCTGCAATAAAACCCCATAACACCATTTCATCACAAAATAGCGCAACACTTTCAACTAACCCTTTTTACTGTCCTTCCATAACGCACTAAAATGCCTTATCGCCAACTTGATTCTCGCCAACAAAGATATGTTTATGTGCATCCCGCGCCAAAGTGCGCCACTATGAAAATTCCCCGGCTTAGAATAAAAGCAAGACGTGAATTACCACCTGCAGCATGTATGGCTGCACGTCCTCCGTGTTACGAGCATATGACGTGAATCTTTGAACCATAAGCACCTCTCATTTGAGGTGTTTATTGTTATACATAACCTTATATCGACGTTTTATAAGTATTAGCTTGCAACGAAGAGCACTTTATTCGCTCAGATTTTCCGAACCAATGGGAGAAGAGGAGATTTTAGTCTGAGGACGAGATTAAATGTGGAGTTAGATTAATCGCATGCGTTATGGAAGAAATGGGTTGTTTACTTCGTAAAGATTTCGGCGAGATAGTTAGAGGCAGTGGTTATGAGTGGCAAAACGGAATTATTGCCCGGTATAGTAATAGCGATTTGCTGTTGTTTCTGTAGAAAGAAAATGAATTCTTTTGATAAAAGAATTGTTATTAAAGACAGTTGGTTAAGAAAACAGTTTGTCTTATTTATTTATTCTTCTTTACAACGATTTGTTTTATAAAACTATACAGTGTGAAATTGTTTTTATCATTTAAATAATATATATTTCTTATTTGTTTTAATTTTATAATGTAATTATCAAATTATAAATATAATAAATGTGGAGTTAGATTAATCGTTTGCGTTAGTTAGAGGCAGTGGTTATGAGTAGCAAAACGGAATTATTGCCCGGTATAGTAACAGCGATTACTGTTGTTTCTGCAAAAGGAAAACGAATTCTTTGTTGATAAAAGAACTAATATTAAAGGCATTGATAAAAAAAACTTATATTTATTTATTTGTTATTCTTTACAATGATTCGTTTTATAATATTATAAAGCTGGAAATTGTTTTTTTAATTTAAAAAATAAAATATATTTCTTATTGTTTTTTAAATTATGTAATATAATAATCAATATAGTATATGAAGCTTCAGATCAATATAGTATTTCTGTTAATTACTTTGAATTTAATTATTTTAATTCTATAAACTTTATAAGATCTTCCATTTGTAAAATAACCTAAAACAGTTTACCAAAATAGCGAAACATTATATACGCTTACTTATTATAGTATGGGAACCAGTACTTAAAAAAGTACAACAAATTACAGTACTTAAAAATTACATGCTTAAGTATTTACAGTACTTAAAAAACTTTTTTTCTAATTCCATAAATCTCAACATATTTTTTTTTTTTTTTTACTGTTTATGTTTACAAAAATTAAAATAAGCATTTTTAAATAAATAATTAATTTTAGAATTTAATTATGAAATTATATGTTTAGAATTATTTTTAATCAGGCAATAGAATGAGTATAGCAAAATGCAACATTTATAGTTCAATAAAAACACTAGAATAGCAAAATACAACATTTATATTTTAACAACAAACATGAGTATAGTATAAATACAAAATACAACATTTATAACACATAAGTACAGCAAAATACAACATAGTGACATACACATGCAGATAACGAATGAGTATACAAATGAAACAATATAGCAAATACAACATACAACAGCAAAGTACAACATACTAAAATACAGAACAATAAATACAGCACAATAAATACAACATACATAAATTTTCAAATTCACGAATATATATTTTTTTCTCAAAGGCATAAAATTAAAATCATCACATCTTTTATTCTCCTTTCGTCAATATCGCCTACCTTTATTAGAATAAATACGGCAACACCAGAAAATAATTTTGTTGAAGCACATTTTCCATTTTCCAATTAGACAAATAAGAATTAACTGCTTAAATTTTCGAATTATTCCTTCTTCTTGAAATCCTCTTTTAAAATAGATAAAATAATCTTTTCAAATGAAACACAAACACGGTTGAAGTTATCAGTTTTGTTTTCGATATTCAATGCAAATTTGCACAAATGAAAATGCCTCCAAAATGATGGTTAATTACCTGAGTGTCATATTTTCCTTTTTGCATATTAAATTCGTTGACAAATTTACCTTTTTATTTTTGGCAACAGAAAATGATGAATGGCTGTTGTTTATCTGAGAGATAAACATGTTGACTCCGTCCAAAGATTTTGCACAACAGCTAGTTGTTGCGAAGGTAATGTAAGATTTGAAAACATTGGAATTCTTATCGATCATTTCCAAACAAAGATTCATTTTCCTTTAGGAATTAACTTTCTTTTTAACGATAAATACGTAGTGATACATTTCTGCAAGAGTTACATTAATTTTAGTTATTTTTGTCCTGTAAATATTTTTGTTACTATATCTTTATTTTTTAAAATTATAATTATTTTTGTCTATCTTCTGGAAAATATATCTTTTAAGTGAGGAAGCTAAAAAAATATGCTTACTATTTAGAGTCTTTTTTGAACAATAATTTTTCCTTTAGAGCTAAATGATAAACGTACTATATCTTTAATAATAATGAAGCAACGTGTTCTTTAAAAATTACATTTTATTACCTGTTTGAATTGTGTTACTTTTATCTGTAAATTTAATTACTATTGAGAGTGTTTTGTTTCAAATCCATTGGAATTATTATCGATCAATCTCAAATAAAGATTCCCTTTCCTTTAGGAATTAACGTTCTTTTAACGATAAATGTGCAATGATACATGTCTGAATCAGTTACATTAATATTGGAGTTATTTTTGTAAACGTGATAATATCCTCTTTGTTATAATATATCTTTAATTAATGTAGCAACCTGTTCTTTAAAAATTACATTTATTATCTTGCTTTAATTCTGTTACTTTTATCTACATTTGGCGTAGGTTAATTTATTTACTATTTAGACTATTTTAAATCCATCCTAACATCAAACAGAATACTTAAGTTTTATTTCTTGAAAAGTTGATGTTTTTTTTTTTGTTTCTTGAGACGTTGTTTAGTATCTGTGAAATAAACATGTTGACTCCGTCCAAAGAATTTGGACTTGTTGCTGCGAAAGTAATATAAAATCTGAAAGCATTGGAATTCTTATTGATCATTCTCAAACAAAGATTATATTTGCTTTAGGAATTTTTGTAACATTCTTTTAACGGTAAATATGCAGTGATGCATATCTGTAGCCGTCACATTAATATTGTAGTTTTTTTTCTCCTAATAATATCCTTTTCGGGAAAATATATCTTTAATTAATGAAGGAATATGTTCTCAATTTACAAAAAATTACATTTATTAACTGATTTAATTATTTTACTCTTATCTGTAATTTGCGTACGGTAATTTAACTGCTATTGAGAGGGCTTTATTTTAAATCCATTGGAATTTTATCAATGATTCTCAAATAAAGATTATCTTTCCATTAGGAATTAATGTTCTTTTAACGACAAATATACAGTGATACATGTCTGCACCAGTTATATTAATATTGTAGTTATTTTTGTCCTGATAATATCCTTTTCTTGATAATACAAAAGTCCGGCTAGCAAAATGCTGTAAAAAAGAATCTCTTACCCCAATGAGTTCAAATTTGAACTGAAGATATTTGAAGAAGTGGGAAACGGTACGGCATCAAAAATAGTTGCAAAGTGTATTAATAGATGCCGCTGTAAGCTGCATGAAGAAAGTGAATTTGTCGGTCAGTGATATTTTGATTCGCAAATACAACGTATTTCACATGAGTTGCACATTAAACCAACTGTAGTGATCAATGTGCTTGATTGTTTCAGTTTTTTGATGGAAAAAAGACTTCCAAGTCATTCAACAATTGTGATACTGTTAATGGAAAGCCTATCCACCACGGCGAGGTCAATCCAAATTGGATCGGAAAAAGCAGTGCAACTTTCTTAGGAACTTTTCTTTTAATGCGATTCCGTTTCCCCCTTCTTCAAGTATCTTCAGTTTAAATTTGAACTCATTGTGACGAGTAGTGTTTTTTACAGCATTTTGAAAGTAGGTCTTTAATTATAACCACCCTGTATATCTTTAATTAATGAAGCAATTTTTTTTAAAGATTACATTTCTTTATCTGAATTAATTTTTTTTTTTTTTTTTACTTTTATCCTTAATTTGCGTAGGTTAATTTAATTACTATTTAGAGTGCTTTATTTTAAATTCATGCTAACATCAAAGAGACTACTGAAGTTTTTCTTGAAAAGTTAATTATAAATATTTTATGAAATTATTTTAAAATAAGCCTTTTTATCTTTGAAGTTGTTTTCCTTTAATATGTCAAATATAAAGCAATTAATAATTTGTGAACTCAAATAAAACATTTTTTCATATTGCTTTTTTAGAAAAACGAAATAATATTTTATGCTTTTTAGAAATACCTTTTCAAAATATAAGAAATTAATTATTTTGATATCCTATGTAAGAAAAAGAATATTATTCTATATAAACAACTCTGCTGACTAGTAATATAGAATGTTTTTCAGTTTTTCTCAAAATCACATCTGGTTGTTATTATTTTTTTTTTTTTTGCGAGAGTTATTTTCTTTTTTTCTAGTTGTTTACAGTCTTGTTGTTTGTTGTTTACAGTCTAGTCTTGTGTTTTTGTCTTGTGTTACTATTTTTTTTTATGTTGAAAAATCATAAATACTAAATAGAAAACTGAAACACAAAATACAGAGAGTTAACGTAGTTGAAGCGTATAGAGAAAAAAATTTAAATTTAAATTAAAATTAATAACAAATTAAAAAAAAACAGAGGATATATGTAAACAAACTGGTTTGTTTCTTATCCCACTTGGTAGACCGCGACATCTAGATCAAGTTCAAGAACCCATGTATTTTCATGGAAAAAGAGAAGGGGGGGAGGCTTCTGTTTTGGTGGAACACCCGTAGGTAGAAGTTTGACTTGCCTCCGTGACGCTGACTTTTTACCAGGCAGGGTGTCAGCCCTACAGTCATATTAGACAGGGGCCTATGACTTAATGTGGATTCTGGACCACTACAAACATCCATGGCTCCTCCAGATCGTTAGTCACTCGAACTTCAGGCCCCTTAAAAACTAGTTATGTTTTGTGAAAAAATATGTAAACAATTCTGGCAATGTATTTGGTTTGAATAGTGGAACAAGGAGTATGTAACGAAAAAAAAAAAAAAAACCATTCTGTTTTGTAATTTTGTGCCCATTTGCAGAAATTAACTACAAAATCTAATTAAATATTAAAACAATATTGTGTAAAAGGTATTTTACTACAATTAATTGCATTTTGAGAGGATATTAAATAAATGTAAAGAGTTTCGTTTTGAAAGAGAGAGAAAACACATCATTTCATATTTTTAAATCACCAGAATGCTAATTGTGGTTATACATTTTTTGTCATACGCTTTTATTGCAACAATTACATAAACTTTTGCAGATTTCTAACAACAAAGCTCATCGGAAGGCAATGAAGAGGAAGGGTATTACTTTTGGAATGACCAGAGATAATTGTCATTAAATTTTTCAGAGGTAATTTTCATTCCATGCATATCTGCATTACGTATAGCAGAAAGGTCGAAAAATACCATCATGTACTGTTTCTATCAATTTAAAATATTTTACACATGTTGTCAATCACCATGAAAACTCTATCTGTATCTTTATCTTTCTATCCATATCTATCTCTCTCTATTTCTATCTGTATCTCTATCTCTTTCTGTCTTTCTATATTTCTACCTGCATCTCTATCTCTCTATTTCTATTTGTATATCTATCTTTCTCTATTTCTATTTGTATCTCTATCTCTCTATTTCTATTTGAGTCTCTATCTTTCTCTATTTCTATCTGTATCACTATAGCTCTATTTTCTATTTGATCTCCATCTATTTCTATATCTATCTCTAGTTCTATCTCTTCTATTTCTATCTTTATCTATATCTCTATCTCTATCTATTCTATCTATCTATCTATCTATTTCTATCTCCATCTATCAAACTCTATTCTATATATATATATATCTATTTCTATCTCCATCTATCAATCTCTATCTCTTCTATATATATATCTCTTCTATTTGTCTATCTATATCTCTACCTATCTATGTCTACCTCTATATTTCGATCTATCTCTATTTCTACCTACATCTATCTATCTCTATCTTTATCTGTTTGTCTCTATCTCTATCACTCTCTCCCACACACAGGCATTCACACACAAACACGTAGAGACATACTTGAAATAGTTCATAGGTCTACCATTTTACTTGTCTTGGTTAAGTGGATTGGTGCGAAACCCATAACCACTTCCTCCAGCTAAAAATGTGTCTTACTTTTGAAGTGAGACAGTCTGATACAATAATCTGTCTCACCTCCTACAAGGATAAAAATAAAACTCCAGACAGTGCGTGGATCAATTGAATCTACTAAACTATATGTTGGTCTCCACAGATGGTGAGAATGGCAAGACAAAAAAAGAGAAGATATTCACTTAAATCTAAAAATAGTTTTAAAAGAAGTCTTCTGGTAAACATCTCCTCTTTCTTTTTTTCCTAAGTTTATTGCTGCACTTTTTGAGATCAGCTTCACTTTGCTCACCCCCACCATGTCTGTTTATTTCTTTTTTTTTTTTTTGTTCTTTTTTATGCTATCTTCCTACATTTAAGCAAAGTAAAAAATGCTCTGAAATGCCAAATGAATGTTTTTCAAAAACATCCAAGTTCGGCTGCATTACTTTTCTGAGATTTCTTGAAAATTTCAAAAATGTTGAATAAATGAAATTACTTTTTATAAAGAGTCAGTCATGGCATTGACGATTGTTTTTGATTTCAGATAGCGAGGAACATTTCTATCATAAAAATGGAAATTCCTTCGATTGCAAAATAATACTTTTTTTTTTTAATTTTGACTAATACCATATCAATTACATGTTGTTGTTTTTTAATATTTGCAAGAATTAAGAAGTTAAACCAAAAAACATTGTATCAGAAGATTGAGATTATTATTGTTATTATTAGTTTTTGAGCTCAAAATGCCAGAAATTTCCTCTATCTTGGCGGTCTGTTGGCCAACTGGTTAACGCTCTGTCCTTTGGTACCACAGACTTCAGTTTTGAATCCTGACGATGGCATGGATATTTGTGAATGGTTCGGAATCCACTTTAAACTGTAGGTCCCGGTCTAATTAGCCCAAAGTGGGGCCCAAAATGACCGTAGAGCGACAAACCAAACCTCTATCTTAGAGAAATATGACAAAATCTCTTGTTTACATTGCATTGACTTTAAAGCCAACACGACATAGGTCTGTTTTAACCCTGATTTTAAATGTTTTCTATGTTAATTGATAAGAGAGAAAAAAAGAATTAATGCAACAATTAATATTATCTATTAATTATTTTTTATTCTATAGAATTAAAATTTTTTATTCTAAACATTCGGATATTTAACTTAAAAATTCAGGATATTTTGACACTGATTAATTTTGAGGTTGATGGAATATCTAAAAGGAATAGATATTCCATTTATCTTCTTCTTTAGTGTCAAAGCTATCTAGAAAATTTCTTTGCCTTTACTTTTTCCTTGGTGTAATAAATGTTTGTGTGAATTATGACGAGCACCACGAGAAGAAAACTTGGATTTCGCAACATACATTTTTGGTTCTACTGTCATATATAGCTCACTTTAGACTAATTAGACGAGCTACAATTTAAACCTGATTCCGAACCACTAACAAACATCCATGCCACAGCCAGGATTTGCAGTTGAAGCTATGGTACCAAAGACCAATTGATAAGGGAGTTATGAATATTAATACTAAAATTATTTTTGTATTCTATAAAAACAGAAATTTGAGAAATAAGAAATTACAAACATTCGGATATATAACTTAATAAATTCTGGTCTTTTTAACAGTAGCTAATTTTGAGGTTGATGAACTATATATTCCTTTATCCTTTCTTTACTGTCAAAGCTATCTAGAAAGCTTGCTTTACCGTTTCCCTTGCATAATAAATTTTTGTGTGAATTAATACGAGCGAGCAATTGTGTATTAATACACCAACGAGAAGAAGACCTAGGATTTCGCAAAATACGTTTTTAGTTTGAGACTCTACTGACATTTTTGTTCACTTTAGACGTGTTAGCCCGGGACTTACAATTTAACGTGGATTACGGACCACTAATAAACATCCAAGTCACCGCCAGGATTTGAACCTGAAGCCTGTGATACCAAAGGCAAGTTGGCCATCAAGTCATAATTGATTCTCATTTCAAAAATCATCAGGTCTATTAACTTCCTCCTTTAATGTTTGTTGTTGAACTGACCTAACAGAAGGTGAGGTAGGTCTGTAACTAAAAATCACATGTTATCAGTCATTAACCCCTTTTACAAATAATTACTTGTGAGATTTATGTTTTAACTTCAAAACCTATGTATTGAAACTAAAGTCGTCAGTGAAACCTTTTAGTAATGTGACACAATGAACGTTTAAAATAATTTCTATTATATATAAATTCTTCTTCAATTCTTCATATACTGTTTATTAGTATATTTAATTAAATATTTATATATCCCTATTAGATTCTCATGCCTTACTCATTGATCAGGGGGCAACGGGCGCCGCTGGGGAGCGTTAGGGCTGAGGCAGAATCCGCTGATGGTTTTGTTGTAGGCGTCGTTTCAAAAAAAGATATTCAGCATCTTGCTTCAATAGACGGACTATATGGCAGTTTTCCGAATATTACCCATACGATACTCAAATACGGTTTAGTTCCCTAAAAGTACTGCCTTCCTTCTTCAGCAACACGGAGCCAAATCATACTTCTACCTATGAGTGCTCTATCACAAAAGAAATTGCACCTTTCCCAACATCCATGAATAGATTACTCATGGGATGTCCCTTCCGACACTGAGGACACTGAGGATAAGACAGATAGACAGTCAAATTCTCATTGACTGTTTAAGTTTTAATTCTCCAAATTATGTAAACTCAGTGGCGAATGTTGAATTTCCGTTAAATATCAATGATTAGTGGTTCACTTTTATTTACTTCTGCCTTGTCGCTGTTATTGGAAAATTGGAAAAATCGCCAATATTTTAACATGAACTTTTCATTGAACTACTGGTGAGCAATTACTTTATCCCAATGTCTTACTGGAGGAGAAAAATAAAAATAAATCTATATTATAATAAAATATATTTTGCTAAAATTGTGTAATGATCCCTTTATAATTGATTTCATTCTTTTAGAATTCTTCAATGCCATTTTTAAACGAAACTATTATCTCTTCCTGACAGAGAAAAAAATTACTTATTTTACTTATTATTCTGAGTCTAAGAAAAATATAATAAATAACAGGAAGAGAAAAATAATAGACCTATATTTTAATAAATTCTATGGGGCTAATATTGTACAATGATCGCTTTACACTGATTTTCCTTGTTTAGAATTTTTCAATACCATTCTTAAATAAATGAAAGTAGTCTTTTTCCTGAAAAGAACATGTTTTACTTTTATTCTGAGTCTGAGAAAAATATAATAAATAAATGAAAGTGAAAAATAATAGACCTATATTATAATAAAATTTATGTTGCTAAAATTGTACAATGATCGTTTTACATAGATTTTTCTTGGTTAGAATTTTTCAATGACATTTTTAAACGAAACTATTCTTTTTTCCCGAGAAAGAACTTATTTTACTTTATTCTAAGTCTGAGAAAATTATAATAAATAACAAGAACAGAAAAATAATATTATATAATAATTATTAAATAATAATAATAATAATAAATCTATATTGTAATAAAATCCATGGTGCTAATACTGTACAATGATCGCTTTACATTGATTTCCTAGGTTAGAATTTTTCAATGCCATTTTTAAACGAAACTATCCTTCTTCCTGAAAAAAAAAAAAAAAAAAGGAACATATTTTACTTTATTCTGACTCTGCAAAAAAATATAATAAATAACCGAAGAGAAAATATAATAAATAATTATAATAATAAATCTATATTGTAATAAAATCCATGAAACTAATATTGTTTACAATGATCGCTTTATATTGATTTCCTTCTTTTTAGAATTTTTCAATGTCATTTTTAAATGAAACTATTCTTTTTTTCCTGAAAAAGAAAAAAATAACTTATTTTACTTTATTCAGAGTCTGAGAGAAAAATATAATAAATAACAGGAAGAGAAAAATAATAATAAATAATAATAATAGTTATAATAATATTAATATTATTATTATATATCGTAAATAATATTAATGATGATATAAATAATAATAATAAATCTAAATTATAATAAAATCCATGGTGCTAATATTGTGAAATGGCGGTTTTAGATTGATTTTCCTTTTTAGAATTTTTCAAAGCCATTTTTAAACGGAAATAATCTTTCTTCCTGAAAAAAAAAAAAAAACTTATTTTTTACTTTATTCTCAGTCTGTGAGAAAAATATAATAAGTAAAAAGACGAATACCTCGCCATTCTTCCAACATTCTTTTTTTTACCTTTTTCACATAACAAGAATTTTCACAGTACCATCTCGAAATACTCTTTGTTAAATTTACCTAGTAAGGCCATTTTGTGACAATGATGGTGTGAAAATGAAAAAAAAAAACAATAAAAAATCCCTCCATCTTTATTCATAGTTTCCTTTTCAGCCAAGGCATTTGAAAAGCAAATGGAAAAGTAACAGAGAGATTGCATAAAAATTCAAATTTTTATTCTTTTGACTAAAACTGGAAGAAGAAGAAGAAAAATCGTTTGGTCCATTAACTGAAGAACCCTTGTTCCTCAATCATCCAGCTGTTGCCAGATCAGCATCAAATACTCATTTCGCACTCTTTCAAAACAGAGATAAACACTCTTTATGTTAATATTCCCCCTGGCGGAGAAAAAGGGAAGCTATTTATATGCTGCTCTGGAACCAGCCCACGTCCGCTCTACATGTGAAATGCTCTCTCAAAAAAAAAAAAAAAAAAAAAAAAAGAGCAGGATTTGTCAGATTTTCTGGAAACGACCACGGATCACTTTTGGCGAATCAGCATTTCGAAAGGGATCACCGATATATTCTATTTATATTGTCAGGCAGAAATAAGCATTTGAGACATCTTTTATTTGCTCTACCTAGTCAAAGGAATACATTTGAATTTGTGATAACTCTACTTCTTTTGAGATTAATCTTTCTTTATTTCGACACTTTTTTATTTTTTTTTTTTTCGTGAAGCTCGTGAAGTGCTTTGAACGAGACCACCATGTTGATGGGTAAATGTTTATCTATGGTGCTATTTTAATTCAAAAGAAATTGTAGAACCAGCGTCTGGCAGCCTTTAACTTCCTTTTCAAAGCCAACAAAATTATTTCTGGCTTACGAATTAATCGTGCTCATACCAAACTGGAATTCAGTAGTATATAATGAAATTGGCTTGTGTTATTTCAATTTAATTTTTAAGTTTCAAACCATTGATATTTTTCACAATATTTAATAATTAATGACAAGTTGATCTATCAGGGATTTTTGTAAACATTTTGATTATAATTAAAGTCTCACTTTCAAAATGTTGTAATAAAAGAACCACTCATCACGATGAGTTCAAATTTGAACTGAAGATACTTGAAGAAGTGGGAAACATAATGAGATCAAAAAAAGTTCCATTGATTTTTCCCATCCAATTTGGTATGCATTTGCCGTGGTGGATGGACTTTCCGCGTCACAACTGATGAATGACTTTGAAGTCATTTTTTTCGTCAAAAAACCCAAACAATCAAGCACATTCAACACTACAGTTGGTTTAATGTGGAACTCATGCCAAATACGTAGTAATTACTATTCAAAATGTCACTGGCAGCCGAATTCCGCTTGCAGCGTCATCTATTAACACACTTTGGAATTTGTTTTTATGGTGTACCGTTTCCCCTTCTTCAAGTATCTTCAGTTCAAATTTGAACTCTTTGCGACGAGTGATTCTTTTTTTTAGCATTTTGAAAGTGGAACTTTAATTATAATCACCCTGTACTATAGATGATCAATTTTATTTATTTCATTGTTTTACTTGAAGAGAAAATATTAAATCAATTTTGTAATAAAATATATGCTGCTAAAAGTATGCAACTATCGCTTTATATTGATTTCCTTTCAGTTTTAGAATTTTGCAATGCCATTTTTAAACGAAACTATTCTTTCTTGATGAAAAAGAAAAATAACAGAACTTATTTTACTTTATTCTGAGACTGAGAAATATAATAAACAACAGGAAGAGAAAAATAATAATAAATAATAGTTATAAAAATATTAATATTATTATTATGTATCGTAAATAATATTAATAATAATAAATCTATATTGTAATAAATCCACGGAGCTAATATTGTAAAATGACGGCTTTAGATTGATTTCCTTAGTTAGAATTTTTCAATGCCATTTTTAAACGGAAATAATCTTTCTTCCTGAAAAGAAAAAAAGAACTTATTTTACTTTATTCTGAGTCTGTGAGAAAAATATAATAACTAAAAAACGAATACCTCGATACTTCCAACATCTTTTTTTTTACCTTTTTTCACGTAACAAGAATTTTCACAGTACCAGATACTCTTTGTTAAATTTACCTAGTAAGGCCATTTTGTGACAATGATGGTGTGAAAATGAAAAAAAAAAAAAAAAAAAAATAAAATCCCTCCATCTTTATTCATAGTTTCCTTTTCAGCCGAGGCATTTGAAAAGCAAATGGAAAAGTAACTGAGAGCTTGCATAAAAATTCAAATTTTTGTTCTTTTGACTAAAACCCTGAAAAAGAAAAAAAAAAATCATTTGGTCCATTAACTGGAGAACCCTTGTTCCTCAATCATCCAGCTGTTGCCAGATCAGCATCAAATACTCATTTCGCACTCTTTCAAAACAGAGATAAACACTCTTTATGTTAATATTCCCCCTGGCGGAGAAAAAGGGGAGATATTTATATGCTGCTCTGGAAGCAGCCCACGTCCGCTCTACATGCGAAATGCTCTTTCTCAAAAAAAAAAAAAAAAAAAAGGATTTGTCAGATTATCGGGAAACGACCACGGATCACTTTTGGCGAATCAGCATTTCGAAAGGGATCACCGATATACTACTATTTATATTGTCAGGCAGAAATAAGCATTTGAGACATCTTTTATTCGCTCTACATTGTCAAAGGAATGCATTTGAATTTGTGATAACTCTACTTCTTTTGACATTAACCTGTCTTTATTTCGACACTTTTTTTTTATTTTGATCATATAAATTTAATCTATATGTACGTTAAATTCGTGAAGTACTTTGAAAGAGACCACCATATTGATGGGTAAAAGTTTATCTATGGTTTTAAGCAAAAGCTTATTTAAGGTTAAAGCTTATTTAAGTTTGTAACATCTTTTTCCTTAAAGCCAACAGAAAATGTTTCTTTCTTACAAATTATTCATGCTCATACCAAAGCGTAAATCATCATCATCATCGGCGCAAAAGTCCCATACTGGGCCAAGGCCATCTACGTACTGGCAGATTTCGAGACAGGAGATGTTTGTTTTAGGGGGTAGTGTTGTCAGCTGTACACCCAACTCTCTTACAGTCATAGTAGACAGGGAACTATGGTCTAAAGTTTATTAAAACTTAAATACAGTAGTTTATAATGAATTTTTCTTTAATTTTAACTACCAAACATAAATTTTTTCTCTTAACTTTAAAAATCGTCAATGACAAGCAATTCTATCAAGATTTTAGTATATATATATGCGTGTGTGTATGTATGTGTGTGTGTGTGTGTGTGTGTGTGTGTGTGTGTGTGTGTGTGTGTGTGTGTGTGTGTGTGTGTGTGTGTGTGTGTGTGTGTATATGGAACATCATGTTTATAGAATATCATCGCAAAAAAACTCATGCTTTGAATATTGTAAATAGCTCACATTGCCGACAGAGAGATCTATTAACTGTTTTACATGAGTTGTTGTCACTAAAAGATTCGAAGGTGAAAATCGAATGCCTTTGACTGTCTGGTGCAATTTGTTTTCGACAAACAAATGTTAGGACAAACTCTTAAAAATATTTCAATAAGACCACACCTTCTTTCTTTTTATTCTTTATGTCTGATAATTGTTTTCTGTATTTTTTTCTACAGAAAAGGATGTCAAAAAGACTTATTATTCTCGTCAGAACAGATCATGTCTTGTTTAAATCATGTTTGGAATAGGATAAATAACTCACATTGCCAACTGATACATCCCTTAACTGTTTTAAATGCGTTTAGGTCACAGTTAACAATGATATTCGATAGTGAATGTGACAGAGGTTGTTTGACTCGTGGAGAGGTCTTTCTTTGATTGATTGGTGACATGGACTGATGACAGAGGTGTGTGTTTGAATGACTGCTGCAATTTTTCCGTATTTTCTTCCTTGGTCTTGGCAATTTTTTTCACCTTTCTTTTTGCTATTTTCTTTTCTTTTCTTTTTTTTTTTTTTTTTTCCTTTTCTTTCTTTGCAGTTTTTTTCGTATTTTTTCCTTCGATGGTAAATGTGACAGAGCTCGATTGATTGGTGACAGAAACCTGTATTTGATTGACTGGTGTCAGAGGTCTTTAATTGATTGGTGCAATTTGGTCCTTGGTCTTGGAAATGTTTCTATTTTCTTCTTCCTATTATCTTTTTTTTTTTCCTTTTCTTCTTGGCAATTTTTGAGTATTTTCTTCCCTTCGACGGTGAATGTGACAGAAGTTTATTGACTCGTGACGCCTTTTCTTTGATTAACTGGTGCAATTTTCTCCTATTTTTTCCCTTGGTCTTGGCAATTTTTTTTTTCTTTCTTCTTTTTTTTTTTTTTTTTCTTTCTTGGCAATTTTTGAGTATTTTTCCATTTGATGAAGAATGTGACAGAGGTTGATTGACTAGTGACAGAGGTCTTTCTTTGATTGATTAGTGACATAAATTGGTAACAGAAACCTGTCTTTGATTGACTGGTGGAGTTTTCCTTGTTTTCTCCCTTGTTAATTTTTCCGGATTTTATTCATTATCGTAAATTTTGAGCAGCTACCTATGAAATTATTTCTGTAAGGTCAAATGCTCTGTTTTCTATTTTTTCTTGTCTGAATTTTTTTTTACATTTTTTCTACATAAATATCAAATGTAAAAAAAAGATGCCTCCATTACAGCTATGACAGATCAGGTTATGACTAACAATCTCCAAATAATGAAAATAATTTTCAAAATATCTTCAATATAATAGTAAAAGAAGATTTCATCAATTAAGAAAAAACTATTTTTCTGTAATTTAGAAATTTAATACCGAAATGTTGAAATGTCAGACAGATTTACTGTTTATTTTTTTCCTAGAAAATTCTTTCCTTTCACCTAAACTCATGTAAAAGTGTGAAATAGAAAGGCAAGGTAACAAAAATAAAGAGCCAGCTTTAACAAAGGAGTGGCAATAAATAAAGCTGAAAGAAAAGAGATGATATGTTTTTCAGAAGGTAGTTTCTAAAAATATTTTTAGCGCAGGAAAAAAAAATGTCAGTGACTTTTTCTCGGCATTTCCACTCGGTGTCTTCAAAACAAAGAAGGAAAAAGATGGCGCGACAAGGGTTAGTGAAAATGTTCTTTCCTCTTCTGTCTGGAGAGGTTTTTGTCGTGTCATTGTTTTTTAAATAAAGTTGATGATTGTATGAGACAGGAATTATATTAATAAAAATTTTATTTATTCTTAAGTAAAAAAAAAAAAATTTCTGAAGGTTCATAAAAACAATGGCAGAATATTAAGATCATATATCTAGTAAAATAAGAGTTAATTATAAAAAAGATTGTTTCTTCAAAATGTTTATGGTAAAAAATGTTAAATTCACATAATTGTGCAACTCCCTGGTAACAAATTTTTAAAAATTTCAAATTTCAGCAAATGCTGGTTAGTTACCTCTAAATTACATCTGTTAGGTCATATGCTCTAACTTCTCTTTTTCTAATCAGGAATTTTTTCCCATCATTTTCCGAATGAATTAAGAGATATTTGATGTAAAAAAAAAAAAACTCCCACTCTTGATATCACAGATCACAAAAAAAACTTTTTATGGTGGTTATAAAAACAATAACAGAATATGAAGATCATATATCTAGAAAACTACGAGTTAATTAAAAAAAAATATTTCTTGGAAAGGTTTATGGTAACATTTGACATATCATATCAATGTCAAATGCTTCGCAACCATTTTTAACAAAATTTCAAATTTTTGCTTAAATTATTATTATCGTATCAGCTATTTTATTTTATTACGACAATGTTTATTATTTTGACAAGAAAGAATCTAAAAAATTAAACTGAATATAAAAGCATTCAAATCATTATAATAAATCAACTATTTACATATTATCAGCAACCTATGTGAGTATGCATCCTGTGCTGGTTAAATCTGTGTTTATTTTTGAAATTAAATGTTTAAAGAATATTTATAAATACTAACTTGTTGCAGCCTCAGCACAGTAGGCAGCACTTTAGTCTCATAATCACCATGGAAGAGTAATCTGAAGGTCGTGAGTTCACCCAGGCCTGCGGCATGGTGGTCAATTGGTGCTAGTGCTTTTGGTGCAGGCTTTTGGTGCCACAGGCTTTAGGTTTGAATCCTGGAGCTGGCACGGATGTATATTAGTGCTTCGAAATCCACATTAAAATGTAGGTCCCGATCTAATTAGCCTAAAATGTGCACAAAATGATTTTAGAACGACAAACCAATTCTTGGTATTGGTAATTTTTTCTTCGTTCTATTTTCTTTTTTGTTCCTTTTCTTCCGTGGCAATTTTTTGGTATTTTCTTCCTTCGATGGTGAATGCAACAGAAGTTGATTGATTGCTGACAAAACCTGTCTTTGAATTGGCTGGTGCAATCTTTCCGTATTTTCTTTACTGGTCTTGGCAATATTTTCTTCTTCTTTTTTTTTTTTTTTTTTTTTTTTTTTTTTTTTTTTGGCTTTCTTGACAAAATTTCGGTATTTTTCTTCTTTCCATGGTTAATGTGACAGAAGTTGATTATATATCTAATTCTTCGTGGTCTGTCTTTGATTGACTGGTACAATTTTAACGTATTTTCTTCCTTGGTCCTGGCAGTTTTTTCTTCTTTTTATTTAGTTTTGGTTTTCCATTTCTTTCTTGGCAATTTTTCCGTATTTCCTTCTTTTGATGGTGATTGTGACGAAAGTTTATTGCCTGGTGACAGAGGTCTGTCTTTGATTAAGTGGTGACATTGACTGGTGACAGATGTCTGTTTTGTTTGACTAGTGACATAGGTCAGTCTTGCATTAAATGGTGACATGAACTGGTGACAGATGTCTGTCTTTGTTTGACAATTGGTCCGTATTTCTTCCTTGGTCAATTTTTTCATTGACGGGTTTTGTTCATTGACGTTTGTGTTTTGTTCATTGAAAATGTTAATGTAATTATGACTTTACATAAGTAATAAAACTTCTTATGTAGGGTCAGAAGCTCTGAAATCTTTGATGTGAAAGAAACTTCCTTTATCTTGTCTTCCATTTTTCACGTTTTTCTATATGAATTATGAAATGTTTGATGTGAAAAAAACTTCCATTTCCACTATGGCAAATCAGGCTATAACTAACGATCTCCAAACAGTGAAAATAATTAAAGAATATTTACAATATAATAATAAAAGGAGATTTCATCATTTCTACTTAAGAAAAAAAACAATTTTTTTTTTTTCTGTAATTTAGAAATTTAATACTTGTTGAAATGTCAGACAGATTTACTCTTTATTTTTTTTTCCTAGAAAATTCTTTCCTTTCACCTAAACTCATGTAAAAGTGAAAAATAGAAAGGCAAGGCAACAAAAAATGTGCCAGCTTTAAACAAAGGAGTGGCAATAAATAAAGACGAAAGAAAAGAGAGAATATGTTTTCCAGAAGGTAGTTTCTAAAAATATTTTTAGCGCAGGAGAAAAAAATGGCGGTGTCTTTTTCTCGTCATTTCCACTCGGTGTCTCCAAACAAAGAAGGAAGAAACGACGATGGTTAGTGAAAGTGTTCTTTTCTCTTCTGTCTGGAGAGGTTTTTGTCGTGTCATTATTTTTTTAAATAAAGTTGACGATTGTATGAGGCAGTAATTATATTAATAAAAATTTTACTTATTTTTAAATAAAAATTTTTATGCTGGTTCATAAAATCAATAACATAACGTGATGATTATATATCTAGAAAACTAGTTGGAAGAGAGTGAAAAAAAAAGTAATATTTTTCAAGTTGTTTATGGTAAAATGCGATATATCACATCACTGTCAAACTCCCTCAAGATTTCCAAAATTTCAAATTTTTGCGTAACAAACTATTTTATATTATTGCTACAGTGTGTATTATTTTGTGTAAAATGTGACACATCACATCACTTTCAATCTCCCTCGTAACAAGTTTTAACAAAATGTCAAATGTCTGCTTAAATTATAAGTATCTCATCAACTATTTTACTTTATTGCTACAGTGTGTATTATTTTCACGAAGATAAACCTAAACAAAAAACTGAATATAAAATAAATTGAAAAAATAATAAAAACAATTAATTCATTATAATTAATAAACTATTTACACATTATCAGCAGCCTATGTGAGAATGCAACGTGTGGTAGATAGATCTGTGTTTATTTTTAAAATTAAAATTTTAAAGAATATTTAGAAATGTTAACTTGGTGCAGCCTCGGTAGCGCAGTAAGTGGCACATCAGTCTCATAATCACCATGGAAGAGTAATCTGAAGGTCCTGAGCTCGATCTTCACCCGGAGCAGAGGACTGATGGTTAATTGACTAGTGCTCAGGCCTTTTGTACCACAGGCTTTAGGTTTGAATCCTGGAGTTGGCATGGATGTATATTAGTGCTTTGAAATCCACATTAAAATGTAGGTCCTAATCTAATTAGCCTAAAATGTGCACAAAATGATTTTAGAACGACAAACCAATCCTTGGTCTTGGTAATTTTTTTTCTTCTTCGTTCTATTTTCTTTTTGTTCCTTTTCTTTCTTGGCAATTTTTCCGTATTTTCTTCCTTCAATGGTGAATGCGACAAAAGTTTATTCACTGGTAATAGAGATCTGTCTTTGATTGACTGGTAACAAAGGCCTATCTTTGTTTGACAATTGGTCCGTGTTTTCTTCCTTGGTCAACTTTTTCGTGTAATTTTTCCGGGTTTTGTCCATTGACGCAAATGTTGGGCAGTTACCTATAAAATTACTTATGTAAGGTCATTTATATTCTCTTCTTTGTTGACCTTTTCTTGTCTTCCATTTTTCACGTCTTTTTCTGTATGAATTATGAAATGTTTGATTTGAAAAAGAAACTTGTAATACCTATATGATAAATCAATCTAATTTTCTATTTGAAATATGAGATGTTTGATAAAAAAAAAAAAAACATCCATTCTCACTATGACAGATCAGGTTATGACTAACAATCTCCAAAGAGTGAAAATAATTTAAAGAATATCCTCAATATGACAATAAAAGAAGATTTCATCATTTCTATTTAAGAAAAACAATTTATTTTTTTTTTTTCTGTAATTTAGAAATTTAATACTAAATGTTAAATGTCAGACAGATTTACTCTTTTATTTTTTTTCCTAGCAAATTCTTTCCTTTCACCTAAACTCATCTAAAAGTGGAAAACAGAAAGGCAAGGCAACAAAAAAAAATGTTCCAGCTTTAACAAAGGAGTGGAAATAAATAAATTTGAAACAAAAGAGATGATATGTTTTTCAGAAGGTAGTTTCTAAAATTATTTTTAGCGCAGGAAAAAAATGGCGGTGTCTTTTCTCGTCATTTCTACTCGGTGTCTCCAAAACAAAGGAAAAATATGGCGCGGCGATGGTTGGTGAAAATGTTCTTTTTCTCTTCTGTCTGAAGAGGTTTTTGTCGTGTCATTATTTTTTAAGATAAAGTTGATGATTGTAGGAGACAGGAATTATATTAATAAAAGTGTTCTTATTCTTAAAAAAAGAAAACTTTTTATGGTGCCTCATAAAAACAATAACATAATTTGAATATCATATATCTAGAAACTACGAATTAATTAAAAAAAGAATATTTTTTCTAAATGTTTATGATAAAATGTGACATATCATATCACTGTTAAATTGCCTCGTAACAAATTTTAATAAAATTTCAAAATTTCTACTGAAATTATAAGTATCTTATCAACTATTTTACTTTATTACTACAATATAGTATGTATTATTTTCATTAAAATAAACCTAAATAAAAAAGTGATGTCCGAATGGCTAGGGCTCTGGCACTTCGTGCCACAGGTTTCTGGGTGCGTGTCCCAGCTGTGCCAGAAATGTTTGTAGTGGCTCTGAATCCACTTTTAACCATAAGTGCCGGTCTAATAGGATCGGAGGTATGTAACTCGGGTCCGTAGTATACCTTTAGATTCACGTGCCCTCTGGGTAGTGCTAAATGAGTAAAAGCAGTGCAGCCCTTGCTTATGGCATAAAGATTATCTGTCTCTGTATTACCAGCTGCATCAAAACAACAACATATTATCATCAACCTATGAGAGTATGAAAACCTGTGTTGGATAAATCTGTGTTTAAATTTTCAAATTAAATATTTAAAGAATATTTATAAATGTTAACCTGCTGCTACCTCGGTAGATCAGTAGGCAGTACATCAGTCTCTTAATCACTCTAGAAAAGTAATCTGAAGGTCGCGAGTTCAATCTTCACCCGGGGGGCAGCGAAAGGAGGGCCATTTGGCTAGCGTTCTGGCATTTAATACCACAGGCTTCAGATTCGAATCCTGGCGGTGGCCTGCATGCTCGTTAGTAGTTCGTAATACACTCTAAACAGTAGGTTCCGGTCAAATTAGTCTAAAGTGTACACAAAATGACCGTAGAGTTAGAAATCAAACCAAATCACATGCGGCAGACGTTCTTTTGGAATTATGGTGATCGATACTACAGGTTTCGAGTTCGAGTCGCGACGGTGTCAGAGATTTTCGGAGTGACGTATATCGCTGTTGAATTACCTCGTAGTAAATTTTAACAAAATTTCAAATTTCTACAAATATTGGTTGGTTAATTACTTCTGTAAGGTCATATACTCTTTTTCCTCCCTTTTTTGTCTAGAACTTTTTTCGCCTCTTTTTTGTATATTAATTATGAGATGTTAGATGTAAAAAGTAATTTTTATTATAGCAGATCATTTTATGACTAACAATTTCCAAATAATGAAAATAATTTAAAGAATATATTCAATATGATAATAAAAGAAGATTTTATCATTTCTACTTAAGAAAAAAACAATTTATATTTTTCTGCAATTTAGAAATTTAATACTGAAATGTTGAAATGTCAGAGAGATTTACTGTTTATTTTTTTCCTAGAAAATTCTTTCCTTTCACCTAAACTCATGTAAAAGTGGAAAATAGAAAGGCAAGGTAACAAAAAAAAAATTGTGCCAGCTTTAACAAAGGAGTGGCAATAAATAACGCTGAAAGAAAAGAGATGATATGTTTTTCAGAAGGTAGTTTCTAAAAATGTTTTTAGCGCAGGAGAAAAAAAACGGCGGTGTCTTTTTCTCGTCATTTCCACTCGGTGTCTCCAAAACAAAGAAGGAAGAACATGGCGCGACGATGGTTGGTGAAAATGTTCTTTTCTCTTCTGTCTGCAGAGGATTTTGTCGTGTTATTATTTTTTTTAAATAAAGTGGATGATTGTATGAGACAGGAATTATATTAATAAAACTTTTGCTTATTCTTAAAAACAAAAAAAAAAAAGGGTTTTTATGGTGGTTCATAAAAATAATAACATAATATGAATATCATATACATAGAAAACTACGAATTAATTAAAAAAATTTTTTTTATTGTATATGATAAATATGACGTATCACATCACTGTCAAACTCCCTTTGTAACAAATTTTAACCAATTTTTAAAATTTCTGATTAAATTAAAATTATCACATCAGCTATTTTATGTTATTGCTACATTGTGTATTATTTTTATGAAAGTGAATCTAAATAAAAATATTAAACTGAAACTCAATATAAAAACAATTAATTCATTATAATTAATTGATTATTTAGATATTATCAACAACCTATGTGAGTATGCAAGCTATGCTGGATATATCTGTGTTTATTTTTGAAATTAAATATTTAAAGAATATTTATAAATGTTAACTTTCTACAGCCTCGATAGCACAGTAGGCAGCACATCAGTCTCATAATCACAATTAGAAGAATAATCTGAAGGTCGTGAGATCGATTTTTCCCCAGCGCAGCTTACTCGATGGTCAATTTGCTAGCTCTCTGGCCTTTGGTACCACAGGGTTTAAGTTCGAATACTGGCGAGGGCATGTATGTATATTAGGGTTCGTAATCCTTATTAGTCAGGTCTAATTAGCCTAAAGTGTGCACAAAAGGACTGTAGAGTGACAAGCCAAACAAAATTACTTCAGACAGATATTTTTTCGGGGACCTAATGACCGAGTGACTAGCGCCGCTCTATCGCTCAGTGCCACAGGTTTCGGGTTCGAGTCCCGGCTGTACATTGGATGTTGGTAGGAGGTTCATAATCTATATTAAGCTGTAGGTTCCGGTCTAATATGACTGTTGAGCGTTGGGCTGACAACTCTACCCAGTAAGAAGAAAACAACCCCTGACCCGGATTCTGCCAGTAGGCAGACGGTTTTGGGCCATCATGGCGCTGTTGCACCATGGAAGAAGAAGAAACCTTCTTTTGTTTGAAATTGTTTTAGCAATTTTTCCTACAGGAAATATTATGTATTTGACATAAACAAACATCTTACATTCCGGCTACAACAAATCTGGCATGATTATTTCATATTTTAAATACTGAAAAAATAACATAGTTGTCAACGAAGGCATTCGCTTACGACTTTCAATTTGTTGCTGTCACAGTTAATAGAAACAGAGAGTCAAGAGATCCAATTGCAATTTGACAGCATTTGCTATCGTCTATCTTTGATTTCTGATATAATTTTTTTTTTTATTTACAATTATTGAAGCAAAACCCGTAAAAATATTTCAATAAAGCCATGCCTTCTCTCTCTCACACATTTTTTTTCTTCAAGGAAACGATATCAATAAACACTTATCATTCTCGTTAGAATAAATCATTTCATGTCTAACTCATGTTTGAAATAGGATAAATAATTAATTTTATCAACGGATATATCCTTTAATTGTTTATCGATGGTGAATGTGACAGATGTTGATTGACTGGAGACACAGGTCTGTCTTTGATTGACTGGTGCAATTTTCCCATATTTTCCTCCTTGCCCTTTAGCAATTTTTTTTGTCTTTTTCTTTCTTGGTAAATTTTTCCAGTATTTTTCTTACTTCGATGATGAATGTGACAGCAATTCCTATCATTTGCTTCTGTGCAATGTTTAATGCAATTTTTCTTTTCAATACACAATTATTCAGTACACAATTACTCTTAAAAACATTTCATTAAAGCCCTGCCTCCTCCTTTTTTTTTCTTCATGTCTAAAAACTTTTTAGCATTTGTTTCTGCAGGAAATGATGTCAATAAAGACCTATCATTCTTGTGCTAACAAATTATTTCATGTCAAACTCATGTTTTGAATTGCGTAAATAACTTTCGTAAAAGATACATTCCGTAACTGTTTTAAATGAGTTCTAGTCACAACTAACTAAGAGATTCTATGATTAATGTGACGGGTTCCCTAACGAGTGACCGAGGCCTGTGTTTGATTGACTGCTGACATTGAATGGGCCAGAGACCTGTCTTTGATTGACTGAACAATTTAACGTATTCTCGTCCTTTGATGGTAATGTGACAGAGGTTGATTGACTGGTGACATAGATGGCCTGTGAGATAGATTGGTGACAGAGACCTTCTTTGATTGAATGGTGATATTTTCTGTATTTTCTTCCTTCCTCAGTTTTTCGTGGAATTTTTTCCTGGTTTTGTCAAGTGACGCAAATGTTGGGCAATTAAGAATAAAATTACATCTGTAAGGTCATATGCTCTATCTTCCCTTCTTTCTTGTATGTAATTTTTTTACATCTTTTACATGAATTATGAAATGTTTGATATAAAAAAAGTAACTTCCTACTATGACAGATCAGATTATGACTAACAATCTCCAAACTCCAATGACTAACAATCCATTGTAAGCGAACTTAACATACAGATGTTTGCCTGATATTGCAATCTAAATAATTATTTGCTCTTATAGAAAGTGACATAAATATAAGCAGAACTAATATTTTTATACATATTTTTTAATAAATATTTCTACTTCATATGCATTATTTATACTTTATTCATAACAAAAGCGTTTCATTAAAATTAAATTATGTATGGCTCAAAATTTTTTAAAAATAACCACTTTAAAAACCCTTTTAAATGCCATTAAAAGAGTGGATATTTTAGCATCAAAACCACACAGATTTACGTCAAAAATAGGGTTTATTTTCTTTCTTCCTTCAAAAGGAGTGATAAAAACAGTGGGTCCACCTTTTCCAAGAATGCGAGATCCCCGAGTCAAGACCAGATAACGGGCTGTCACGCGGAAACGAGCAAAAAGAAGAAGGCACGTCAAAATAAGTTTGAAGACCCTCGTCCTAATCCTTTCCAAAACTTTCGCGTCGCCAACTTTTTCTGTCACTTCTTACGGTTAAATACGCGGAGAGTGGATGCACTTTAAAGGCGAACAAAGCAGGCGGTTTTTATTAGTCATTTTTAACTAGTAACAATTTCTTAAAGTTTTCAGATTAATTTGTTTCCTTTTTTTTTATTTTTGTGTTCCTTAATGAGATATTATTTAACATTGTTTATAATAAGGATAAGATAACTCAAATAAGGGTAAGGATTCAGATAAAAAGAAATAAAAATAGGTTCTTTGAGAAATTCTTTTCAAATATATGCGCCCCATTTCTTTGGGATACGGAGGAAAATGGACCTGAATGGTCGAGTGGCAAGCGCTGTGGTGCTCGGTAACACAAGTTTCCGGTTCGAGTCCCGACGGTGCCATGGATGTTTGTAGTGTTTTTGCAATCCACTTTAAGCCGTAGGTCCCGTTCTCAAAAAGAGCGTCACGGAGCTAAAGTCAGACTTCTACCTACTGGTGCACCATCATAACAGAAGCCGCTTCCCTTCCCCTTCAACCATGAGTCCATATGAATTCGTGCGCTCGGTCTAGATTAGATATCTACCAAGTGCGATAAGTAACGACAACAAGAACAGGGATGAAAATTTCACAGGTGAAATTCTGTCTCGTTATTGTAGTTAAACATTTATCAGCCAGACCGGGGCTCAGTGACAATGCATGTCGTTGTTGAGCATTAGGACTCAGGTTCAATCCGCTGGTGACTTTATTTTAGACACTGTTTCAAAAACGAGGAGATTCGATGGCGTTTGGGATGTTGAGCATCTCGTCACGTTAGTCGGAGTACTTGGTTTGATTTTTTTCTGAGTTTTCTCCCGTACAATATGCAAATGCGAAATGGTTACTTAAAATTCTTTTTGGAAAGAATTGTCCTTCTTCAGCAACGAGCCATGTCAGACTTCTACCTACTGGTGCTAAATAAGATGGAAGCTGTCCCATATCTTCCGCTAATTCCATGAGACCACACGTGTTCTTGGAGTTGATTTAGATATAGCTGTACACAAAGAGGCATGAGAAAAAGAAATAATTTGCCTAAATTATGTAATTAGTGCTTGACTTACTTCATTACAAACCCTTGCATTAAAATTAAATTATGTATAGCTCACATTATTTTAAAGTCTTTGAAAACCACTTTAACAACCATTTTAAATGCCATCCAATGAGTGGATATTTTAGCTTCAAAACCACACAGATTTACGTCAAAAAAGAAGGTTTATTTTTCTTTCTGTCTTTCCGAAGGGAGTGAAAAAAAAGGGAAGGGAGTTTCACCTATTTCCAAGAAGGCGAGCCCCGAGTCAAGCCCAGATGTCGGGCTGTCATGCGAAAAAGAAGGCACGTCAATATAAGTTTGAAGACCCTCATCGTAATCCTTTCCAAAACTTTCGCGTCGCCAACTTTTTGTGTCACTTCTTACGGTTAAATACGCGGAAAGTGGATGCACTTTAAAGGTGAACAAAGCATGTGGTTTTATTAATCATTTTAACTAGTAACAAATTTTTTTTAAAGTTTTCAAATTAATTTGTTTTATTTTTTTTCCTTAATTTTTTAAATGTTCCTCAATGAGAAAACACGTATTATTTAATTTTTTGTTTTTCCTGAACCCTGATACTGGGACTTTACAGATAAAGAAATTAATAAAATCCTTTCAGTTATTCTTTAAAAATATCTGGGACACATTTCTATTGGATAAGGAGGAAAATTTCAGAGCGGAAATTCTAACTCGTTATTACAGTTAGACTCGTTGCTCAGCTGCAATGCTGATGAGTTTGTTACATTCTGTTACATGCATTAACAGTTTGTTACATTCAAAGACCATATACATTCTCAGTAACGTGAGCTGGTAGCTGGTAGAATTCCGTCGTCGGTTTTGTTGCAGACACTGTTTCAAGAAAGGCGAAGACTCGGTGTCGTTTATGATGCTCAACATTTGACCTCGTTAGTCCGACTTCCCACCGTGTTTTCTCCCATACGTTATGCAAATGCTGGGTATTGCTTAAAAGCATGGTAAGTTATAAAGCAATAAGTAAAAATCTTATTAATTGACTTAACTTGACCTTCTAAAGTTTATTAAAATTAATATGTCCGACTTGTGCCTTCAGAGGCAACGTGCACTGCTGGTGAGCATTAGAGATGAGGTTCAATCCGTTGGTGCTTTCTTGTAGTTCAGCATCTTGTATCGTTAATCGGACTACCTGTTGGAAGTTTTCCGGGTTTTCTCTTATCTGATTAGGAAATGTAGTTTCCCTAAAACTCCTCGGAAAGCACTACTCTCCTTCTTCAGCATCACAGAAACAAGTCGAGACTTTTATCTATAGGTGCTCCACCACAACAGAAGCTGTCCCCTTTCCTTTTTCCAATAAATATTCCATGAGACCATACGGATTCATGAACTTTGTCTAGAAGGTGTTATCTATTAAGTGGGATAAGAAACAATAACAACAAATATTTATCGACATCAAAAGTATTCATATATTAGATAATAGTGTTCTACTTTTGCATTTTATCACATTGGAGGATTGTTTATAAATAACCCATTTTAAACTGAAATGAGGATTTGTGTTTTATCATATATATTATTTCAAATCTCTACAATACAATTCATTTATGTAAAGTTTGTAGTCAATACCAAAAGTATTCCAAATATCTCTGTTTTGCATTCTTTTTTATTACGGACAAAAAAGATATTTTAAAAGAATAATTCATTTTGTTATATCCATAGACCATATACATTCTCAGAACTTTATAACACCACCATGAATTACCAATTACAACAGAAAATCTTCAAGGCATGATGGAAATTAATAATGACATCAATTATTTTGTTATGCCTAATTGATTTAAGTTTTCCTGGAGCTTCCTTTTTATTCAGTAGTGTAATAATTGCTTTTTATTCTTTCTGGTATATTCTTTCTTCAATAAGAACAAATGTTTTTCAATATGATTCAATTAGTAAGAAGTATAAATGGTGTATTTTCATTGGCACTACTGTATGTCTGCAAAGTATTTTTTTTAAGATGTATTGCCCGTTGAACATGGGTCTTTCTAGGGATTTCACGGTTAGGTGTACTATACAGCTCACTCATCACTATCCAGATTCCCAGATCAGAGTAGATATGCTACAGCCATAAAAACAAAATAAAAATTAATGATTTCTATAGAATACTCACAATTAATAAAAGAAGAAGAATTTTCTTTAAGTAGTCTGAAAGTCAATGCGAGATACTCAGTTTTATGTAACCAAACTTCCTCCTACACACTGGTAAAAGCCATCCTGTGGCATTCAAGAGAAACTGTCAGCTGGCCTACAGACTCTCATCCGGAGAGGACTATGTTTCGCGCACACTGAATTTAGTCGAGTTTTTGGCTTGCAAGTGGAATAGTTCCAGGAATCTATAATTAACTTCCTTTAAATCTGTTATACATTATATGTCTCTAATTGTATGTGTGTTGTGTTTGTATCTCAACCACTCATATTCCGTTACAAACTGGTTGCCCAACCTGCACACTACAGATATAATTTTAATGACCTTTATTTGTTTTCCACAAAAGTAACTGAAATGTATGCCATCAGCAGAAATTAAATTAGCAGTGACTCGCAAACTATTTCGACTCATTGACTCATACGCTATTGTGTTGTTATTAAGGTATTAGCAAAAACCAAATTGGCATGTGATTTTGATTTTTGAAATCAGGAGTTTATCTCGTTCAACATAGAAAACTGAAATAATTTACATAATTCACTAGAGAAAATTTCAACTTGCATTGGTAGGAAAAACTGCCATTTCTAAAAAAGCTACAAGTTATTATGTAATAAAATTTATTGTTATAGATGTGGTAGAAGCATACTTTATTGTTAAAAGCAGATAAAACTATTGTTGCATTGCTTGCATTTGTAACATTGACCACTTTAAATCTTTAGAAAACAAAAAGTTTTGTGTTCAAATGGAGAGTCTGAATTCCCAGGTAATATTCTTTAGTTATTTGTTTTAAATTATTGTGGTGCAATGTGGGTACAGCGTAACTGTACCCGAGATGTTCATTTTTAGCAACTCTTAATCTACTACCATAGTAGAGAATCCTCGGAAATCAGCATGTTTGATATCTGAAAAAAGATTCGTAAACGTACGGAGTCATTAGAGCTGTATTGATAAAAATCTCTGGCATTTCCGCGTATAAACACAGTTATTGCCACACAAAGTTACTCCCCACCCAAGTACCATCTTTAATTTCTGCAATAAAACCCCATAACACCATTTCATCACAAAATAGCGCAACACTTTCAACTAAACCTTTTTACTGTCCTTCCATAACGCACTAAAATGCCTTATCGCCAACTTGATTCTCACCAACAAAGATATGTTTATGTGCATCCCGCGCCAAAGTGCGCCACTATGAAAATTCCCCGGCTTAGAATAAAAGCAAGACGTGAATTACCACCTGCAGCATGTATGGCTGCACGTCCTCCGTGTTACGAGCATATGATGTGAATCTTTGAACCATAAGCACCTCTCATTTGAGGTGTTTATTGTTATACATAACCTTATATCGACGTTTTATAAGTATTAGCCTGCAACGAAGAGCACTTTATTCGCTCAGATTTTCCGAACCAATGGGAGAAGAGGAGATTTTAGTCTGAGGACGAGATTAAATGTGGAGTTAGATTAATCGCATGCGTTATGGAAGAAATGGGTTGTTTACTTCGTAAAGATTTCGGCGAGATAGTTAGAGGCAGTGGTTATGAGTGGCAAAACGGAAATATTGCCTGGTATAGTAATAGCGATTTGCTGTTGTTTTTGCAGAACGAAAACGAATTCTTTGTTGATAAAAGAACTCTTATTAAAGGCAGTTGATAAAAAAAGTTGGATTTATTTATTTGTTATTCTTTATAATAATTCGTTTTATAAAATATATACCGCAAAATTTATTTTTCATTTAAAAATATATATATTTCATATTTTTTTTTAATTTAGTAATATAACAATCTATCTTCAAGCCAATATATTTCTGTTATTTATTTAGAATTTTTTTATTTTAATTCTATAAACTTTATAAGATCTTCCATGGGTAAAATAATCTAAAAAGCTTTTTAATAATAGCTTGGCTTATTTTGGCTTGGTTTGTCACTCTACAGTCATCTTGTGCACAATTTAGGCTAAACAGACCGTGACCTACATTTTAACTGTTTATGTTTACAAAATTAAAATAAAATTTTTAAATAAATAATTAATTTTAGATTCAGAACCACTTATAAACATCCATGCCACCACCAGGATTCTAACCTGAAGCCTGTGGTACCAAAGCCAGAGAGCTAGGCACTTGGCCATCATTCCGCTGTCATAATAGTGGAAACATATCATATGTTTACTTATTATAATATGGGAACCAAAAAAATATTTATTTAATTCCATAAATCTGAAGATATATTTTTTTTTTTTTTTTTTTACTTTCTGTATATGTTCACAAAAATTTAAATAAAGAATTTTTTTTGATAAATAAATAATTTTAAATTTAATTATCTAGCTAAAATATGTTTAAAATTAATTGTTAAATCAGGCAACAGAATAAGTATGGCAAAATACAACATTTATATTTTAATAACAACATATGAGCATAGCTAATTACAACATTCACATTGAGGCAACGAATGAGTATACAAATACAACATAACAACATACACATTGAGGCAACGAATGAGTATACAAATACAACATAATGGCATACACATTCAGTCACCGTATGAGTATACAATTACAACATTACAAAATACGGCTATAGCAACAAATACAAAATCAGGCAACAGAATGAGTACAGCAATATACAACATTTATATCTCAATAACAATACATGAGTACAGCAAAAATACAACAATATATAAAATATAACGTACAACAGCAAAATACAGCTCAGCAAAAATGCAACACAACAAATACACCATACATAAATTTTCAAATTCATGAATATATATTTTTTTCTCAAAGGCATAAAATTAAAATCATCGCATTTTGAATTCCCTTTTCGTCAATATTGGCTACCTTTATTAGAATAAATACCTCAATACCAGAAAATAATTTTATTGAAGTACATTTTCCAATTAGACAAATAAGATTCAACTGCTTCAATTTTCGAATTATTCTTTCTTCTTGAAATCCTCTTTTAAAATAGATAAAATAATCTTTTCAAACGAAACAAATGCGGTTGAAGTTATCAGTTCTGTTTTCGATATTCAATGCAAGTTTGCACAAATGAAAATGCCTCCAAAATGATGATTAATTACCTCAGTGTCATATTTTTCTTTTTTGCATATTAAATTCGATGACAAATTTACCTTTTTTATTTTTGGCAACAGAAAATGATGAATGGCCGTTTTATTAACGTTTATCTGAGAGATAAACATGTTGACTCCGTTCAAAGATTTTGAACAACAACTAGCCGTTGCGAAAGTTATGTAAGATTTGGAGACACTGGAATTGTTATCGATCATTCTCAAACAAAGATTCTCTTTCCTTTAAGAATTAACATTCTTTTAAGGATAAATGTACAGTAAAACATGTCTGCACCAGTTACGTTAATACTTTAGATATTTTTGTCCTCATAATATATTTTTCGTGATAATATATCTTTAATTAATGAAGCAATGTGTTTCTTAAAATTACATTAATTATATAATTTAATTATGTTACTTTTATCGTTAATTTAGCTACTACTGAGAGTGCTTCATTTAAAATTCATTGGAATAATTATTGACCATTATCAAACGAAGATTCCCTTTCTTTTAAATGTTAATGTCCTTTTAACGATAAATATGCAATGATACATGTGTGAATCAGTTACATTAATACTGTAATTATTTTTGTCCTGATAATATCCTGTTCTTGATAATATATTTAATTAATGAAGCCACTTGTTCTTTAAAAATTACATTTATTTTCTGATTTAATTCTGTTACTTTTATCCATATTTTTCGAAGGTTAATTTATTTACTATTTATACTATTTAAAATCCCTCCTAACATCAAACAGACTGCTAAAGTTTTATTTCTTGAAAAGTTTTTTTTTTTTGAGACGTTGTTTACTATCTGTGAGATAAACATGTTGACTCCGTCCAAAGAATTTGGACTTGTTGCTGCGAAAGTAATATAAAATCTGAAAGCATTGGAATTCTTATTGATCATTCTCAAACAGATATTATATTTGCTTTAGGAATCTTTTTTTAATATTCTTTTAACGGTAAATATGCAGTGATGCATATCTGAAGCCGTCATATTAATATAGTAGTTATTTTTGTCCTGATAATATTCTTTTAGTGATAATATATCTTTAATTCATTAATCAATATGTTCTCAAAAAATTACATTTATTAACTGATTTAATTATGTTACTCTTATCTGTAATTGGGGTAGGGTAATTTAACTACTATTGAGAGTGCTTTATTTTAAATCCATTGGAATTTTATCGATCATTCTCAAATAAAGATTATCTTTCCATTAGGAATTAATGTTCTTTTAACGACAAATATACAGTGATACATGTCTGCACCAGTTATATTAATATTGTAGATATTTTTAACCTGATAATATAGTTTCCATGATAATACAGGGTAATTATAATTAAAAATCCGGCTTTCAAAATGCTGTAAAAAAAGAACCAGTTACCACAATGAGTTCAAATTTGAATTGAAGGAAGGGGAAACGGTACAGCATCAAACATAGTTGCAAAGTGTATTAATAGATGGCGCTGTTATCGGCATAAAGAAAGTGAATTTGGCTGCCAGTGATATTTTGAATCGAAAACACAACGTATTTGGCATGAGTTGCACATTAAATTGTATTGTATTCAATGAGGTTGATTGCTTCGATTTTTTAACGGAAAAAAATGACTTCCAAATCTTTCAACAGTTGGGATACTGTTAATGGACAGCATATCCACCACGGCAAGGTCAAACAAAATTGGATGGAAAAAACGGTGGAACTTTTTTGGAACTTGTTTTTGACGCCATTCTGTTTCCCTCTTCTTCAAATATCTTCACTTCAAATTTGAACTCATTGTGACGAGTGATTCTTTTTTTACAGCATTTTAAAAGTGGGGCTTTAATTATAATCACCCTGTATATCTTTAATTAATGAAGCAATTTTTTTTTTAAAGATTATATTTATTATCTGAATTATTATTATTTTTTTTTTTTTACTTTTGTCTTTAATTTGTGTAGGATAACTTAATTACTATTTAGAGTGCTTTATTTTAAATCCATGCTAACATCAAAGAGACTACTGGAGTTTTTTTCTTGAAAAGTTAATTATAAATATTTTATGAAATTATTTTAAAACAAGCCTTTTTATCTTTGAAGTTGTTTTCCTTTAATACGTCAAATATAAAGGAATTAATAATTTCTGAAATCAAATAAAACATTTTTTATATTTCTTTTTAAGAAAAAAAGAAATAATATTTTATGCTTTTTAGAAATACCTTTTCAAAATATAAAAAATCTAATTATTTTGATATCCTATGTAAGAAAAAAGAATATTATTCTATATAAACAACTCTGCTAACTAGTGATATAGAATGTTTTTCAGTAGTTCTTCAGTCCCATTTGGTTGTTGTTGTTTTTTTTTACAGGAGAGATAGTTTCTTTTTTTTTTCCAGTTGTTTATTCTTGTCGTTTGTTGTTTACAGTCTAGTCTTGTGTTTTCTGTTTTTTTTGAGTTACTATCTTTTATGTTGAAAAATCATAAATACTAAATAGAAAACTGAAACACATAATAAAGAGAGTTGACGTAGTTGAAGCGTATAGAGAAAAAAATATTTATATTTATATTAATAACAAATTTATTTTAAAAAACAGATGATATATGTAAGCAAACTGGTTTGTTTTTATGCCACTTGGTAGACATCTAGATCAAGTCCAAGTGTTTTCATGGAAAAGAGAAAGGGCGGGGCAGCTTCTGTTTTGATGGAACACTCGTAGGTAGAAGTCTGACTTGCCTCCGTGACTTTTAACGAGGTAGAGTTGTCAACCCTACAGTCATATTAGACCGGTACCTATGGCTTAAAGTGGATTCTGGACCACTGCAAGCATCCATGGCTCCAGATCGTTAGTCACTCGACCTTCAGGCCACTTAAAAACTTGTTATGTAGTTCAGATATCGTCTGTTTTGGTAAAAAAAATGTGTAAATAAAATCTGGCAATGTAATTGGTTTGAATAGGATATAAGTGCACTACGAACTTTTTTTTGCATAGTGGAACAACGAGTATGTTCACGAAAAAAACCACAATCTTGAAATTTTGTGCCTATTTGCAGAAAGTAGCTACAAAATCTAATTAAATATTACAACAATAATGTGTAAAGGGTATTTTACTACAATTAACTGCATTTTTATGGGGTTTAAAATAAATGTAACGAGTTTCGTTTTGAAAGCCAGGGAAAACACATCCTTTCTCCCTGTTTAAATCACCAGAATGCTAATTGAGATTATACAATTTTTTGTCATATGCTTTTATTGCAAGCATTTCATAAACTTTTGCAGATGTCTAACAATAAAGCTCAGCGAAAGGAAATGAAGAGGAAGGTCTTACTTTCCGGAATGATCTTTCATAGGTAATTGCCGTCGGCATTACGTATAGCAGAAAAGTCGAAAACTCCCATCATGTACTGTTTCTATCAATTTAAGATATTTTACACATGTTGTCAATCACCATGAAAACTCTATCTCTCTATCTATCATTCTCTATTTCCGTCTGTATTTCTATCTCTATTATCTTTTTCTATTTCTATCTATCTTTCTCTATTTCTACCTGTATCTCTATCTCTCTATTATCTTTTTCTATTTCTATCTATCTTTTTCTATTTCTACCTGTATCTCTATCTCTCTATCTATCCTTCTCTATTTCCGTCTGTATCTCTATATCTATCTTTCTCTATTTCTACCTGAATCTCTATCTCTCTATTTCTATCTTTCTCTATTTCTACCTGTATCTCTATCTCTCTATTTCTCTCTTTCTCTATTTCTGTGTCTCTATTTCTATCTATTTTTCTCTATTTCTATCTGTGCCTCTATCTCTCTATCTATCTATCTTTCTCTATTTCTATCTATATCTCTATATCTCTATCTTTCTATCTCTTCTATCTATCTCTATTTAAATATCTTTATCTCTATTTCTGCTAACTGTCTATCTATCTATTTCTATCTCCCTCTATCTATTTCTATCTCTTCTAACTATCTATATATCTACCTATCTTTCTATATCTCTACCTATTTCTATTTCTATCTCTCTACCTATCTCTATCTCTATATCTCGATCTATCTCTTTCTACCTATTTCCATCTCTCTCTATCTTTATCTATCTCTATATATATCTATATATATCTCTCTCCCACACACAGGCATTCACACACAAATACATAGAGACATATTTGAAATAGTTCATAGGTCTACGATTTTTACTTGTCTTGGTTAAGTGGATTGGCCACTTCCTCCAGCTAAAAATGTGTCTTACTTTTGAAGCGAGACAGTCTAATACAATAATCTGTCTCACCTCCTACAAGGATAAAAATAAAACTCCAGACAGTGCGTGGATCAATTGAATATGCTAAACTATATGGTGTTTTCCACAGATGGTGAGAATGGTAAGACAAAAAAAAAAGAAGATATTCACTTAAATCTAAAAATAGTTTTGAAAGCAGTCTTTTGGTAAACATCTCATCTTCCTTTTTTTTCTAAGTTTATTGCTGCACTTTTGTGAGATCAGCTTCACTTTGCTCACCACCACCATGTCTTTTTTTTTTTTTTTTTTTTTTTTTTTTTTTTGTACTATCTTCCTACATTTAAGCAAAGAAAATAAATTTCTAGAAATTCCAAATGAGTAAGTTTTACAAAAAACTTCCAAGTTTGGCAGCATTAGGTTTCTGAGATTTCTCGAAAATTTCAAAGAATGGTGAATAAATGAAATTACTTTTTTTCGTAGAGGATTCGCTATGGTATTGACAGTTGTTTTTGACTCAAGATGGCGCGGAAAAATTTTGTCACATAAACGAAAACTGCCTAATCCCAAAATAATACTTTCTTAAAAATCTTGACTAACAGCATGGCAATTATATGTTGTTTTTCTAATAATTGCATGAATTAAGAAGATACATCTAAAACTATTGTAACTGGAGTTTGAGATTATTATTCTTATTATTATTTTTGAGCTACCAATTGCCAGAAATTTCCCCTACACGGGTGGAAATATGGCAAAATCTCCTAGTTCAGATTGCATTGCACTGACTTTAAAACGAATATGACATAAGCCTGTTTTAGCCATATTTCTATATTAATTGATAAGAAAGTTATGAATTAAAACACCAAGTAGTACGATTGACTGATAATACAAATAAATAATAATTGATCTACAAAAATAGAAAATTGATAAATCATTAACCCATTTACAAAAGAATTACTTGTGAGATATATGTATAATAAAGTTTTAATTTCAAAACCTATGTACTGAAACTAAAATCCTCTGTGAAACTTCTGAGGTATTTAAACAAGTAACACAATAAATATTTGAAATAATTTATATTATAGAGTAAAATTATTATCTTTAAATTTTCATATAATATTTTTTTAGAATATTTAAATAAACGTTTAAGTATATATCCTTTTTATGTTGTCTTTTTACTGTTTAAGTTTTAATTCTTTTGTATATTATACAAACTCAGTTGCGAATGTCTAAGTATTATCATTAAATTCGAATGTTTGGTGGTCCAGATTAATTATTTCAACCTTGCTGAAAAATCGTCATTCTTTTAACATGAACTTTTTGATGAACTATTAATGAGTCTTTTTACTTTATTCCAAAATATGCTACTAGAAGATAAACATAATAAATCTATATTGTAATAAACTCTATGTTGTTAAATTGTACAATAATCACTTTACATCGATTTCTTTTTTTTTAGAATTTTTCAATGCCATTTTTAACTGAAACTATTCTTTCTTCCTGAAAAGATAAAGAAGAACTTATTTTACTTTCTGAGCCTGAGAAAAATATAATAAATAACAGGAAGAGAAAAAAATAATAATAAATAATTATAATAATAATAAATCTATATTGTAATAAAATTCATTGTACTAATATTGTACAATGATCGCTTTATTTTTGATTTTTTTTTATAATGTTTCAATGCCATTTTTAAACGAAACTATTCTTTCTTCCTGGAAAAAGAAAAAAAACAGAACTTATTTTACTTTATTCCGAGTCTGACAGAAAAATATAATAAGTAAAAGACGAACACCTCGCTACTTCCAACATTCTTTTTTTTTTTTTTACCTTTTTCACATAACAAGAATTTTCACACTACCATCTCGAAATACTCTTTGTTAAATTTACCTAGTAAGGCCATTTTGTAACAATGGTGGTGTGAAAATGAAAAAAAGCAAAAAGGCAATAAAATCCCTCCATCTTTATTCATAGTTTCCTTTTCTGCCGTGCCATTTGAAAAGCAAATGGAAAAGTAACAGAGAGCTGACATAAAAATTCAAATTTTTGTTATTTTGACTAAAACCTGGCAGAAGAAGAAGAAAAAAAATCGTTTGGTCCATTAACTGGAGAACCCTTGTTCCTCAATCATTCAGCTGTTGCCAGATCAGCCTCAAATATTCATTTCGCACTCTTTCAAAACAGAGATAAACACTCTTTATGTTAATATTCCCCCTGGCAGAGTAAGAGGGAAGCTGTTTATATGCTTCTCTGGAATCAGCCCACGTCCGCTCTACATGTGAAAATGCTCTCTGAAAAAAAAAAGACTAGGATTTTTCAGATTGTCAGGAAACGACCACGGATCACTTTTGGCGAATCAGCATTTCGAAAGGGATCACTGATATATTCTATTTATATTGTCAGGCAGAAATAAGCATTTGAGACATCTTTTATTTGCTCTACATTGTCCAAGGAATACATTTAAATTTGGGATAACTCTTCTTCTTTTGCGATTAATCTTCTTTTATTTCCAAACTTTTTCATTTTCTATCATATAAATTTAATCTATCTATTTATGAAACTCTTAAGTACTTTGAAAGAGAATATCATGTTGATGGGTAAAAGTTTGTGTGTAGTGCGATTTCAATTCAGTAAGAAAATTGTAGAACCCGAGTGCGACAGCCTTTTCAAAGCCAACTAAAAGTCTTTCTGGCTTACGAATTAATCGTGTTCATAACAAACGTGAATGAAGTATTTTTTAATGAAGTTGGCTTGTGTTATTCAAAATTAATTTTAACTCCCAAATTATAGATTTCTTTCCTCAGTGCTTTTTTAAATATTAATCGACAAGTAATTCTATCAGAGTTTTAATATATATATATATATATATATATATATATATATATATATATATATATATATATATATATATATATATATATATAATAGTTTCTAATAAATGACAGTTTGTGACATAAGTGCATAATCATTATCATTTCTATTCCTTATCATTTTCTAAGAAGTGACATTTTGACTTTAAAATACATTCAAACTGGAAAAACACAAAATTTTGATTAAGTTAGTGAATACTATAAAATAAATATTGCATCAATGTCATAAATAATTTCTGTGTTTGGTGTAATATATTTTTCAACTGAATGATAGTTACTACTCAATGTCTGGCAGTAGACCTTTTTTATTCCAGCATGTTCAGGTCATATCGGGCGAGCGGTTTGGAGGGATTGTGAAGCTCCAATATACAAGGGGCTGTAATTAAAGTCCCACTTTCAAAATTCTGTAAAAAAAGAGGCACACGTCACAATGAGTTCAAATTTCAACTGAAAATACTTGAAGCAGGTATATCAAAAGGAGTTCACCGATTTTTTCCGTCTAATTTGGTAGGACCTTGCCGTGGTGGATGGTCTTTTCACAAGCAGTGTCACAATTGTTGGTTGACTAAAAAGTCATTTTTTTCCGTCAAAAAACTGAAACAATCAAGCACGTTGAACACTACAGTTGGTTAATGGGCAACTCATACCAAATACGTTGTCATTTCGATACAAAATATAACTGGCAGCCGAAATCACTTTCTTTATGCCGCTTACAGAGACATCTGTTAATACACTTTGGAACTCTTTTTGATGCAGTACCGTTTTCCCTTCTTCAAGTATCTCCAGTTCAAATTTGAACTCATTGTGACGAGTGGTTCTTTTTTTTTTACAGCATTTTGAAAGTAGAAATTTAATTATAATTATCCCGTTCTACTGATGAGTAATTAACTTTATTTCATTGTCTTACTAGAAAAATAAATAATAAATCCATGTTGTAAAAATTTATATTGTGTACATAAATAATGTACAATGATCGCTTTTACATTGATTCCCTTTTATTTTAATTTTTCAATGCCATTTTTAAACGAAACTATTCTTTCTTTCTAAAAAAAGAACTTATTTTACTTTTATTCTGAGTCTGAGAGAAAAATATAATAAGTAAAAAGACGAATACCTACTTCCAACATTCTTTTTTTTTTATCCTTTTTCACATAACAAGAATTTTCACAGTACCATCTCGGAATACTCTTTGTAAAATTTACCTAGTAAGGCCATTTTGTGACAATGATGGTGTGAAAATGAAAAATGAAAAAAAGGCAATAAAATCCCTCCATCTTTATTCATAGTTTTTCCTTTTCAGCCGAGGCATTTGAAAAGCAAATGGAAAAGTAACTGAGAGCTTGCTTAAAAATTCAAATTTTTGTTCTTTTCATTAAAACCCTGAAAAAGAAAAAAAAATCGTTTGTCCCATTAACTGAAGGACCTTGTTCCTCAATCATCCAGCTGTTGCCAGATCAGCATCAAATACTCATTTCGCACTCTTTCAAAACAGAGATAAACACTCTTTATGTTAATATTCCCCTGGCGGAGTAAGGCAGAAGCTATTTATATGCTGCTCTGGAACCAGCCCACGTCCGCTCTACATGTGAAAATGCTCTCTGAAAGAAAATACCAGGATTTGTCAGATTTTCTGAAACGACCACGGATCACTTTTGGCGAATCAGCATTTCGAAAGGAATCACCGATATATTCTATTTATATTGTCAGGCAGAAATAAGCATTCGAGACATCTTTTATTTACTCTACATAGTCAAAGGAATACATTTGAATTTGTGATAACTCTACTTCTTTTATTTCAACACTTCGATCATATGAATTTAATCTATATATACGTAAAACTCATGATGTACTTTGAAAGAGATCACCATATTGTTTGGTAAACGCTTATCTGATTAAATCATGATTCAAAAAAGAAATTGCAGAAACCAGCGTCTAACAAAAGTTTATAACATCTTCCTTCCTTAAAACGAACAGAAAATCTTTCTGGATTAGAAATTAATCATACCAAAACGTAACATCTCATACCAAAACTTAAATACAGTAGTTTGTGATGAATTTGACTTCAATTTTAACACCTAAACATATATTTTCCCTTTTCTGTCCATAAATTTCACTCCCAAATATTGTTAATCGTCAGTAAAAAGTAATTCTATCAGTATTTTAATATATATATGTATATCATCATCGCACAAAAACTCATGCTTTGAATAGGGTAAATAACTCAAGTTGTCAATAGATATATCCCTTAACTGTTTTAAATGTGTTCTAGTCACTAAAAGATTCGATGGTGATAATCGAATGTCTTTGACTGTCTGGTGCAATTTTCTTTTCGACGCGCAAATGTTAGTATAAACTTTAAAAATATTTCAATAAGGCCACACCATCTTTCTTTTTTTTTTTTTTTTCTTCATGTCTGATAATTGTTTTCTGTATTTTTTTCTACTGGAAACGCTGTCAAAAAGACTTATAATTCTCGTAAGAACAGATCACGTCATGTGTAATTTATTTTTGAATAGGATAAATAACTCACATTGTCAACAGATGCATCTATTAACTGTTTTAAATGCATTTAGGTCACAGTTAAGTAAGAGTTTCGATAGTGAATGTGACAGAGGTTGATTGACTCGTGGCAGAGATCTTACTTTGATTGATTGGTGACGGTGGTGTTTGATTGACTGATGCACTTTTTCTGTATTTTCTTCCTTGGTCTTGGCAATTTTTTCACCTTTCTTTTTTGCTATTTTCTTTTCTTTTTTTTTTTTTCCTTTTCTTTCTTTGCGTCGTATTTTTTTGCATTTGATGGTAAATGTGACAGCGCTTGATTGACTGGTGTCAGAGGTCTTTAATTGACTGGTGCAATTTTTCCTATTTTCTTCTTTGTTCTTGATAATTTTTTTCTGCTTTCTTTTTTTATTTGATTGACTGGTGTCTTTTTCTTCTTCCTATTACCTTTTTTTTTTTTTTTTTTTTCTTCCTTTCCTTTTCTTTCTTGGCAATTTTTCAGTATTTTCTTCCTTCGATGGTGAATGAGACAGAAGTTTATTGACTGGTGATAGAGGCTTTTCTTTGGTTAACTGGAGCAATGATTCCATATTTTCTTCCTTGGTCTTGGCAATTTTTTTCTTTCTTTTTCTATTTTCTTTTTTGTTCCATTCCTTTTTGGCAATTTTACCGCATTTTCTTCTTTCGTTGGTGAATATAACACAGGGTGATTGACTGGTGACAGAGTAATGTTTTTAATTGACTGGTGACAGAGTAATGCTTTTGATTGATTGGTAACAGAGTAATGTTTTTGATTGACTGGTGAGAGTGGCCTGTCTTTGTAAAGTGTTTCCATATTTTCTTCCTCGGCCAGTTTTTCGTGGAAATTTTCCGGTTTTTCCATTGATGCAAATGTTTGGTAGTTACCTATAAAATTACTTCTATAAGGTCATATGTTCTATCTTCCCATTATCTATTCCGAAATTTTTTACCACTTTTTCTATATGTTATGAATTTTGTAATGTTTGATATAAAAAAAAAACTTCCATTACCACTATAACAGATCAGGCTGTGACTAACAATCCTCAAATAGTGAAAATAATTTAGAGAATATCTTCAATATAATAGTAAAAGAAGATTTCATCATTTCTACTTAAGAAAAAAAAAATTTCTGTAATTTAGAAATTTAATACTGAAGTGTTGAAATGTCAGACAGATTTGGAAAATAGAAAGGCAAGGTAACAAAAAAAAAAAATTGCCAGCTTTAACAAAAGAGTGGCAATAAATAAAGTCGAGAGAAAAAGAGATGATATGTTTTTAGAAGGTAGTCTCTAAAAATATTTTAGCGCAGGAAAAAAAATGGTGATGTCTTTTTCTCGTCATTTCTACTCGGTGTCTCCAAAACAAAGAAGGAAAAAAATGGCGCGACGATGGTTGGTGAAAATGTTCTTTTCTTTCTGTCTGGAGAGGTTTTTGTCGTGTCACTGTTTTTTTTAATAAAGTTGATGATTGTATGAGGCAGGAATTATATTAATAAAAATTTTACTTATTTAAAAAAAAACTTTTATGGTGGTTCATAAAAAACAATGGCAGAATATGAAGATCATATATCTGGAAAACAGAAAGTTAAAAAAAAAAAAAAAGTATATTTTTTTTCCAAATGTTTATAGTAAAATTTGATATATCATATCACTGTCAAACTCCTCGTAACAAATTTTCACAAATTTTGATATTTAACCTTAAATTATAATTATCTTGTGAACTATTTTATTTTATTGCTACAGTGTGTATTACTTTCACAAAAGTAAATTAAATAAAAATTAAGCAGAAATTAGTTATAAAAATAAACAATGCATTATAATAAATTAACAATTTTCATATTACCAACAACCTGAGGGAGTAAGTAAAGTGTAGTGGATAAATCAGTGTTTATTTTTTAAATTAAAAGTTTGAAGTATATTTATAAATGCTAACTTGCTGCAGACTCGGTAACATAGTAGGCATCACATCAATTTCATAATCGCATTAGAAGATCTGAAGGTCGTGAGTTCGATCTCACCCGGGCCAGAGGCCTGATGGTCACTTGGCCAGCGTTCAGGCCTTTGATACCATAGGCTTTGAGTTTGAATCCCGGCTGTGGCAGGGATGTTTGTTAGTGGTTCGGAATCCACATTAATATGTAGGTTCCGGTCTAATTAACCTAAAGTGTGCACAAAATGACTGTAGAGTGAAAAACCAATCTTTCTATTTTCTTTTTTTGTTCCTTTTCTTTCTTGCAATATTTCCGTATTTTCTTTTTCCGATGATGAATCTGACAGAAGTTGATTGAATGATGACGGATTCTGTCTTTGATTGACTGGTGTGATAGAGGTCTGTCTTCGGTAAATTTTCCCACATTTTGATCCTTGGTCAGTTTCTCGCAAAATTTTTCTGGGTTTTGTCCAGTGACGCAAATGTTGGGCATTTGCCTATAAAAATACTTCTATAAAGTCATTTGCTCTCTTTTCCCCTTTTCTACTCCGGCCTACAGACTCTTACCCGGAGATTGGTTTGTCGACTCTACGGTCATCTTGTGCAAACTTTAGGCTAAACAGATCGGTACCTACAATTAATTCAGTGGATTCCGAACCACTAAAAACATCCATGCCCCTGCCAGGATTCGAACCTGAAGGCCATGGCACCAAAGGCCAGAGCGCTAGCCAATTGACCATCAGACCGCCTCACCCGGAGAGGAGGTATCTTTTGCGCACCCTGTGCATAACCGAGTTTTGGGATTTCAACTTACAAATAGAATCCTTCCACGAATTTATAATTATCTGTCTTTAAATGTGTTAAATTTTGTATGCCTCAAATTGTATGTGTGTGGCGTTTGTGAGCGTGAAAATAAAGTTCTCCAACTTGTGTCTCAAGTTTTAAACCCAACCACGCCGAGTTACAATCTGGTTGTGCAAACTTAACACACTATAGTATGTAACAAAATTTTGGATGGAATTAGCATTAAAGATTTTAGTATTTTTTTATAAATAAATTATATGAAAAATTACTAATTTTCCTCATTTTCATTGTATATCATATAAAAAAATTTATTTATTTATTTTATTTTATTCTTCGTCTTTCGTATTTAATGTCTCTTTTACGTATATTTTTTGTTTGTTATCATTGACTTATACGATTAAAATTGTGAACCACATTAGATTGAAAGTTTCAGAAAGTATTGGTTTATTTTCTAAAAAATATGAAATAATCAAATGTGGCTGTGTAACCAGGCTTCCTCCTACGCACTGCCAAGAACGCCCCTGTGACGTTCAAGAGAAATGGTTTACAGACTCTCCGGGAGAGAAAGTATATTTTGCATACCCTGCGCGTAGCTGAGTATCACGTTTTCATCTTAGAAGTTGAGTCCTTCCACGAATCTATAATTATTTGTTTCTCACCCGGAGAGAAAATATATATCCCGCATCTCGCCGAATATTGGGTTTCGGCTTAGAAATGAAGTCCTTCTAAGAATCTATAATTGTCTTTAAATGTGTTAAACATTGTATGTCTCTATTTGTATTTGCGTGGTGTTTGTATGTATGTCAATAAAGCTGTTAGTTCTCCAACTTGTGCCTCAAGTATCTCAACTCAACCACACCCAGTTACAAACTGGTTGCCCAACCTGCACACTACAGTTATAATACTTTTGATGACGTTTATTTCTTTTACATAAAAGTGACTGCAATGTACCCCATCACTAGACACTAAATTAGTAGTGACTAGTAAGCTATTTTGACTCATTGACTCACAGGCTATTGTGTTTTTGTTAAGGAATTAGCAAAAGCACATTGGCAAATTCATTGAAGGGGGGGGGTTTGATTTAGAAATCCGGGAATTTTATTATCTTGTCCAATATAGGAAACTGAAATATTATACATAAATCATTAGAAAAATTTCATCTTATTGGCAGTAAAAAGCTAGCATTCTCAAAATGGCAACAAATTATCATGTAATAATTTATTACAGATGTAGTGAAG
>BPLR01006952.1:0-33333 GCA_021605095.1 Caerostris extrusa | reverse complement strand
TGGTTCTAATGCAGATGGCAAACACTTACACAGCTTGGTCATGGATGCTCTTAAGGCAAGCGCTGCTCAGACGTTACCCCCTTTGCATTACCCAGGGGGCGCGTGCTACTTGAAGATAAGCCACGGACGCGGAGTAACACTGCCCTGCAACGCTTTACGATCATAACAGACAGAGTAATCTACGATTTAAAGTGATTCCGAACCACTGCAAACATCCATGGCACCGCCGAGACTCGAACCCGAAACTCGCAGCACTGAGCACCAGACTGCAAATTACTCGGCCATTAGCCCTACATAAATTTTAAATACTTATAATATTTCAAAATATCGCCACATTAATTATTGTAACTGCCATGTTTAGTCTCTCAAATATTATTAGCAAATAAAATATCCTTTCAAATTAAATACCATGATATTTATTTAAGTGCCACAAATAAATAACGCATATGAAGCGTTGAAGATACAAAGGGTGAAATCAACAAAAAGGTATTCAAGGTATTATCGTTATGGGCTATCTCCTTTTTGTTTATTACTTTACAATAATAAATATATTTATATAGTGAAGGTCGAAAAAATGATCCGATATTGAGTTCACCCTTTGTATCCGCAACGTCTCATATATAATTCAATCAGCGATTATGTGGAAAATTGGCAACAGCCCAAATCAGACTTATTCAGACAGATTGACATAACAGGAAAAAATGGTATTTTATGAAAAAATATTTTTCATAATTCTTATTCTTATATTTGTGTTCAAAAATTTTAGTGCGAATTTCGATTATTTCCTGTTATTTTTATAATATTCTTTTAGAATTTCCACCATAACTATTAAAAATTTTCCTTATCTGCTTTGCGCCGAATGTATATGACTAGAACGCCTAAAAAGTAATCGCTTCTTCCATTTCCAATTTTAAAACGGATGTTTGTCTTTCCACATAATCTGTGGTTGAACTATAGTAATTACTTTTTAAATTTGCAAATCCCAGAATGGTTTGATGGGTTAGCGAACAGAGGAAAATGTGCCGTAGCTACTACGAAGAAAGAGATTGCGAATTTATGTCCAGTCTATTTAACCAAAGACATTTAAAATGAAAGGTTCACATACATTTTGTCGACATGCTTGGCTGTTGTTGGTCTGGCGAAGTAAAGGATTTTGGATTTTCCTTAAAGTGGTACAAATATCAGCAAATTTAACTGTAGAAAGAAATTCAGGAAGATATTTATACTCCTTTTTACAGTCTTGTGAATGAAGAGTAGCATCCTCTGTGGGTGGATATTTTGCAACACTGAATCTGCTACAAATAGGAAGAATCAATAACATAGCACCGCACTTCAATAGAGCAGTATTCAAAAACATAAGATATCTTCACACGGATTATCAAGATGATTATTTAAAAACAAAAGCAAAAAAAAAGTACAAAAGTTTAACAAAAAGTACAAAAGTAAAACAAAAGGTTAACAAAAAGTACAAAAGTAGAACAAAAGGTTAACAAAAGTACAAAAGTAAAAACAAAAGTTTATTTTACCTTATCGAAATTCAGACCCAGAGCAGACATCGTCCCTACCAGTGCAAAACTCTTTCTTCAATTGATTTTCTTTACATTCATAAAATATTTATAGCAACCGTTGTAAAGAGCAAGCGCCTTTGTTACAATTTACTAGACAAAAGGGGCCAGATATTACATATCTAATATTAAATTTTTGTTTAATTCTTTTTTTTTTATCTAAGGAGATCTATGAAACCCACTTTTAGAAAGACTTCTGCAGCTTAATTAAAGCAACGTATTCCAAAAAAAAATCTGTCAATCGCTTAATTTTATATAATTTAAGCTAACACTTTTTACATCACGCAAGAATTTAATGATATTTCGTTAATTATATATTTTTTTTCTTAAATAAAATGGACTTTAACAGCAAAATTCAAACATTTACCATTTATTATACAAATTTAATCAGTACATTTACCATTCATTAACTTTTTTAGTCTATACATTTTTACGACGTATATTTTATTAAAGCAAAATTCATAAATATTTAGCTGATAAAGTCGTTGATATTTTTTTGAAAATATTTTTATGTTTTAAAAATTAACTTAATTTATTACACTGTAAGAAACTATCATTTTAATTTTGTTCACGAACTATTAATTAATGGTTTGTGAACTAAATTAAAACAATTAAATAATAGCTTACTAGATTAAATTGTAATTTTATCGTAGTTTAATTAAACTATATGAAACGAATTGATTAATCTGCGATCAATCAATGTAAATTTATTTTCTCTATAGTGAAAAATATGGCATTGCTGTTATTTTCAATTTTAGGGCACTTCGAAGTCTTGCCATTAAACACCAGAAAACCAAATACGTAACAGATTCAGCGTTACTCAGAATACATCACGATTTCCTGTAACACTGCAACAGCATAGTGCAGTACAATTTTAAAACGAATACCAACAAAATGGTTTCGCATATTCCTCTCCTCCTTTTCTTGGTGGCCTGGATGGCTAATTGGTTAGCACTCTGGCCTTTGGTACCACAGGCTTCAGGCTCGAATCCTGGTGATGTCATGGATGTCTGTTAGTGGTTTGGAATCCCCATTAAACTGTAGATTACGGGCTAATTAGCCTAAAGTATGCAAAAATGACCTTAGAGGGACAAACTAAACTAAACCTCCTTTTTTCCTGAAAGACTTTTTCTGCCTACAGATTTATTATGGCTTTCGATTGTCTAATTGCTTGTCAGACTAAGCTTCTTCATTTCGAAACTCTGATTTTCTATCAATGACGCTGTCGGAGGCTTTTTAATCTTCTGGCATAATTATCATACAATTATTTATGACTATTTTATTATGTCAGGTTCATACCGTTTACTTTTACGTTAATTATGTAACATTTATTTATCATTATATCTATTCCTTTTTTTTATGAATAATATCAATTTTACTAGTCAAGAATATTTTCGACTAATAAATCAAAGTAAAAAAGTATTATATCATGATTAACTTACTTAATCATAGACATTAATTATTTCATAGCTACTGAGATAATTTTTTCTCGCGATAATGTAAAAAAGACTCGATAAATTAATGAAATAGGTGGCAGATCTGGCGCGATTTTGTTATTTGAATAGTGGTCCACTAGGGAAATGGCTCTCTTGTAACTCAGAAAAATTATCTTGGTTGACAAATGATTAGAGTTTAATTAGGTTAATGATTATGTTATTACTGCTTAGTATGTATCAACTTTTAATGGAGGCTGGGTTTAAGTCCAGAAATATATCAAAGAACTAAAATCAAATATTATCATTGGTTAACAACCCTTAGAGTTAAGGACTAAATAGTTGGTTATGATTGGGTTTTGTATTTCTCCGTTCCTCTGTAATAAAAGACACTTATCTCTGCAAATATGCTACAAATAAATAATGGTTTATATGGATTGTCTTATGATTTCTTGGTTTAAGTAAGTAATCAAAAGCATTAGCAAGCAATTTTTTTCTACATTTGTGACATAAAAATTTGATCTATTATTGAAGTACCAAAGAACCTTTTCTTTTTAAAATGCTGCTGTCAAATTATACAGTTACCTTTACGCCATAAGCAAGAGCTGCATCGACGTTACTCATTTAGCAATACCCAAGGGGCACGTGTAGCTTGAAGATAGGCTACGAACGCGAGTAACACTACCCCTCGCAATGCTACATAGCACGATCATTATAAACCGAGACCTACGATTTAAAGTGGATTCGAACCCACTACAAACATCCATGGTACAACCGGAATTCGAATCATTAGGTACCGAGCTCTAGCCACTCGGCCATCGAGAAATCCCCACAAAAAAACTTACTTTATGAAACTTAGTATATGGTTAGTGTTGCTTACTTTATGATTAGAGTATAATTAAGGTTAATGATTATGCTATTATTGTTTAGTATGTATCAGCTTTTAATGAAGGTTATTTAAGTCTAGAAATATATCCGAAGAACTAAAATTAAATATTCATCATTGGTTAACAACCCTTTGAGTTAAGGACTAAATAGTTGGTTATGGTTATGTTTTGTATCTCTCAGTTCATATTCAATAACTGACACTTGACTCTACAAATATGCTGCAGATAAATAATGAATTTATACGGATTGTCTTATGATTCCTTGGGTTTATGTAAGTAATCAAAAAAAGCATTAACAGGCAAATCTTTTCCTACATTTATGGTGGCTTGATGGCCAGCTCTCTGGCCTTTGGTTCCATAGGCTTCCAGGTTCGATTCCTGGCGGTGGCATGGATGCTTATGTGTGGATCAGAATCCACGTTAAACGGTAGGTTGCGGTCTAATTAGCCTGATGACTGTAGAGCGTCAAACTCTACATTTGTGACCTAAAAAACTTATTGAACTACCAAAAACCTTTTTCAAATGCAAATTAAATAGTTATTTTTTAATGCCATAAGCAAAGGACTGCATCGACGTTACTCATTTAGCACTACCCAAGGGGCACGTGTAGCTTGAAGATACTTTACGGACACGAGTAACACTACCCCCGCAAAGCTATACAATTATATTAAACTGGGACATACGGTTTAAAAAAAAAATGGATTCGAATCACTACAAACATCCATAACACCGCAGGTGTCTCGAACCCGAAACCTGCTGGTACCGAGCACCAGAGCAGCTACTCAGCTATCAGGCCCTACTGCTATTATCATTAAAAATGTTTTAACCTTCACTAATTTGTAAAAAAAATAACGGAAAATAAATGCAAGTTGCAATAAGCAAAAATTAACAGCATTTCCTAGCCCGTCTGTATGGTATTGAATTGAAGTGAGTCAAATGCGCTTAAAATGACATGATTTCATGATAGGCCAGCTATTGCCATAAGTACGATATCACGTGTGTTTGCCTTAGAGTATTAGAATTAACTCCAAAATGCTCTTTTTAGCATCTGTAATTGTTCTTCGTTTATCTGTAATAAAAGACACTTGTCTCTACAAATATGCTGCAAATAAATAATGAATTTATGCTAATTGTCTTATGTTTCCTTGGGTTAATTAAAAGCATTAACAAGCAATCCTTTTTTCTACATTTGTGAGAGAAAAATTTGATCTATTATTGAAGTAGCAAAGAACTTACTTTATGAAATGAAACGTCAATGTCACTATTCCCATAACAGTTTTGCTTCATGACAGTATGCTTCTGTACAGATAAAAACACGTCAATGGAGACAAGTCACGAAAGTTATTGTTTCGTCTACATTACTCTCTAACTAGATTGAAGAAAGTGGACAATGATGGATTAATACCAAAGAATGTCTTAACGTATAAGTATGTGTAGTTTTGTCAACTGAAAATTAACTACAAAAATGAACAGAGGTACAGAGTGAGTAAGAGTGAGGGGTGAATAAAATAATTCCACAAAAAGAATTTAGTATCAAAAGTCGACAGTTATTGTTTCGTCTGCATTACTGTAATATGTAAACAATTACATTAATACAATTACAGTAATTTGTAACTACACTCATGTCCATAAATTAAGGATAATTCAGAATCACACAGAAATTGAACTATATAAATTGAAATATATAAAAATTAACAAATCAGTTTAGTCACTGAAATAATTTTCTTTCTAATTCTTTGTTTTGTAAGAGTAGTTCAATGCAATTCTTAAGTATGTCCTATGAATAAGATGCTTCTAAATGCTATTAAATCAAATAAGTTAAACACTAGTTGTTAAAGATCATGATACACTGTTTGCAATCTTTTCAAGTTACTTTTTACGTACCGAATTGATATTTATGATTCGAAATTCTTAGTAAATTTTAAAATTTAAACGAAAGTTCTTATGAAAACCGGTTTTTGTTTTTTTTACTACAATCAATAAACCACTTCTTAACAATTTCGATTGACAGTCCAACAAAATAATTAAGTATCAACTAATTTAATATTTTAAATTGGATATTTTTATAAATATTTTATAGTGATTATATTATTTTGCTTAAGTTATGTTTGATTATTTACTCTTTTTATATATATTTTATTTGATTGTGAAAATTGAAGCCTAAAAAAGTGCCCTTACATAGGCAAATTATTTTAAATAACCAAAGATTCATAATAATAAACAAAGATAATAATAACCAAAACTGATAATAACAAGATAATAATAACCGAAATTGGTAATAGTAACTAAAGATAATAACTACCAAAGATTTATTTAAATGATATATCACCAAAATGAAACTTTAAAATAAATAAAAATATTTTTCAATATTTGTAAATGGGGAAATAATTAAAGTCTAATCATTTGTTTAAGAAATTAAAGTTTACTTTAATTTAGAAATTTTCCATTATAATTTATTTGCTCAGTTAAAGATGTTCAAATGAATAAAATTACAAAATCTCAGAAAACGAATTAGTTAATGAATATAAGAATAAATATCAGATAAATACGGTCATAAATGATCAGTCATAATATATACGATCAGAAATAATGTCATATATATATACACTCATGTCCATAAATTAAGGATAATTCAGAATCACACAGAAATTTGCACTTTTAATAGTTCATGCTCCTCATTTATGATTAATTCAATATTTATGGAAAATGTAAATTATCAAGTCATATTTAATTTAATGTATTTCAAATTAGATAAAGTAGGTAATGCACAATGCAGAAATCGTGCAAGTAAAAGTACATTCGAACAACATAATAAATTACGTTATTAAATAAAAGTTTAAATAAATATTTAAGAAAATATAATTTCTGTTGAATATGGATTAACTTTAATCAAGTACTCTTAGTATGAAGTTGGATTCTAAAAAGACGATTATAAATATTTATGATTTTTAGGATATTTTTTAATCTTCATTCTCAGATGCTACTTTATAAATCCACATTATGCACCCACTTCAATAGTAATTTACACTCATGACCATAAATTAAGGATAATTCAGAACAGAAATTGAACTCTAAAATAAAAATTTCACCTGTAGAATTATCACACACATCTTGAAGAAGAATATGCAAATTACAGAAAACCCCAGATGGAGCGGATAGTACGTCACAATGACGAGAGTGTAAGAGAGGGTATATAAGGAATGGTGGCAAAAGAAGTAAAATTGTTCACAAGCGCTTTAAAAGCCTTTCAGTGCAATAACAGCATAGTTATGGCACAAAGGAAGCATTTGGATGATTTTTTTTACGTGGTAGAATTATCGGACGACTGGAATGTGGACGTACCCAGCTGGAAGTATCCGAGGAACTTGGAATCGCCCAGAGTGTCATCTCAGGCTTTGGCAACGATTCCAAGATGATGGTAATGTGAGTAGATGTTACAGCACAGGTCGCCCCGAGTTACAACGTCGAATGAGGACCGGTATTTAGCAGTTACTGCCAAAAGAAACAGACGGAGCACAGCATCAGACCTGTCTCGTCAGCTCTCTTCAACTGCCGGTACGACAGTTTCAAGGCGAACCGTGTACGAACGCTTAGGGCACATTGGTCTATATGCTCGTAGGCCTGTCAGATGTGTTCCACTTACTGCAAATCACTGTCGCCAGCGATTAACCTGGAGTAGAGAGCATGCATTGTGGACACCGCAACAGTGGTCTGGTGTGATGTTTTCCGACGAGACCAGGTTTAGTTTGCAGTCTGATTCTCGCCGGACTTTCATATGGAGAGCGCCAGGTACCCGTTACCACCAAGAGAACACCATTGAACGACACCGTTACGGTGGTGCAGGATGGCTCGTTTGGGGAGGAATATTCTTGGTTCCAGAACTGACCTGCATGTTCAGAGTGTAACGATGACAGGCCACATCAATCGGATGTCATTCTGGAACAACATGTACGTTTGTTTCGAGGCGCCATGGGTGCTGAATTTCTGTTTATGGATGACAACGCCCGTCCTCACCGTGCAAACATTGTGGACGAATGCCTTCAATTGGAGGATATCACCCGTATGAATTGGCCAGCATACTCACCGGACTTGAATCAATAGAGCATGTGTGGGATATGCTTGGCCGACGAATTGCAGCCCGTCAACTCCTCCCAACTGTCAACCGGAACTTCGGAGGGCATTGCTTGATGAGTGGTGTAATATTCCCCAAGATCAGATTGATAATTTGATACTCAGCATGCCTAGGCGTTGTAAGGCCTGTATTGCATCGTCCGGGAGACATACTCCATATTAACCATCATACTAACCATGTTATACTGTTTTTGTAAATAGGTTCTTTTTTTTTTTGAAATTTGCTCCAGGGAGTAAAAATCGCAATTTTTATTAATTATGTCAAACATATAGCATCTTTTGCTCTTTACCTTTTGTTTAATAAATAGACTTTACAAATAAGTTAAATTTGTTTTGATTCTGTCTCTTTCTTTGCCTGAGCTTCATTATCCTTAATTTATGGACATGAGTGTAGATTGACGATAGCTGACAATTATGGATTAATACCAAAAAGAAAGTTTTAACGTATAAGAATGCAGATTTTTCATCTGAAATTTAATTGGATAATATAGAAGGTGGTTAAAATTATTGATCAAAATGAATACAAATTTCATATATAGATTGAAGAAGGCGTGAATAAAAAATTTCCGCAGAAAAAAAAAATTAGCATCAAAAGTTACTGTTTAGTCTACATTAATCTCTAACTAGATTAAAGAAAGAGGACAATGATGGATTAATATCAAAAGAATGCAATATACTTCAATTTAGTATTCCTCAAAGGACATTTTATATACATTATGTACATTTTATACACATTGTGTATAAAATGTACATAATGTATATTTTATACACATTGTGTATACATTATACACATTGTATATACATCTTATATATATATTTTAATTCTATAAAAATAATCATGTTTAAACTTTTCACTCATTTACTACATGTTGATTTTTCTTTCCTTTTTGATCATGTAAATAAAACAATACAGTGTTACAATTCTATTACATAAAAGATATTTAAACTTTTATTAAAATCTTTTTTTCCTCAACCTTAATTCATCTTTAAACAAAAAGAGCCCGACATTTTAAATCAGAAAGAATAATCTCAGGAATTAAATAACATTACTAAGTTTCACAGAGGTAATGCACAGAATAAAACTTCTTTGAATTTGTTTGGAGGCAAGAAAAAAACCAATTCAAAGAAGTAAACATAAAAGAGGGATCAATCGATACATTTATACCTGATGCCTGAAAACAACACGGCGAAGTAACTTCTTACTAGAAATTCGAAATGATTCAATATAACAAAATTACTTCCATTTCCTAAAATAACCTCCTATTGTTCATTCTACGAAAAGTCTAATAATGCAACTCTAAATATTGAAGTCTTCTAATCCTAAAAAAATATTTAGAGGATGAAAACAAAGGATTGGAATAAAGGTTTCAAGATTTTATTCTGACAATCATTTTGCATTCCTATAAGGTATTTATAATAGGTTTTTATACAGTCTTGAAGTTTATCTTTTACTTCAGTTAAGTTTCTTTTGAAATTGAATACAAATAGTTTTGTTGATATTATTGCATTAGTATATTGTTTTTATTCTATTGTGCTATATTTTGCTACGTAAATAAACACAAAGTTTTTGTTTTCATTATCCAATTCAGTTGGATTCAGAATATTATTGTTAAAAAATGAATATTAGGAGCTTTCAGATCAAATTTTAACGATAGGTGATTGTGTTCAAGGTTTGTTTTTACAAAAATAATAGATATTTTTGTAAATACAGAACTTTCAATAGAATTAAAACGACGAAAATGCGATATTCAAACTCTAGTATTCTATTTTAAGGATTAGATTCAGTGTTTTACATTATACATTGTATATAGGAGTTTTTAAAAATAACGTAAAAGTTTTGTGTTTAGCATTCAATGGTGTTTTGTGTTCACCACTCATAAACTAACTATAATTTGTCTGTCATGTAATAACATGTTGTGTAATGTTATGTCTAATGCCATTATGACTAATAATTAATGTCATAATGTCTAATGTCATTATTAATACATGATGTTATTAATGTCATAATGTCATGTCTGTCTGTAATATGGTAATTCTCACATGTTTAAAGATAATTAGATAATACGTGAAGTAAAGTGTTTGAAATTAAGGTTAAAAAATCATTGTCTATATATTTATTTTTCTAATAAATCACAAGTTAACTACATATATTGTATTTGCATACATAAAACAGTGGGGTTTTTGTTGTTGTTGTAAAAACGGCAGTGGAAAAAAGGTGCGTTTTTATATGCATTTTCTCAGGTACATTTGTTTCTTCTTTTTCAAATTATACAACTTCCTCTTTATTTAATTAATTTTAGAAATAAATTTCTGAATTACGATTTAGAACATTAAATGTCTAATACTTTTGCTTAGATTACTATTTATTAAAAGTAGACCGATCTGTTCATTTATATTTGCAATATTTCAATATTCAACTATGTAATTTTCCCCTAAACATTTTTATCTATTATTTATTTAAAGATGCATTTTTTATGAACGATTTTAATTTATTTCATCTTCATTCAATTTATACTTAAAACTTCTTCATACCTATGAAAATATAGGAACGATTAGATCCGATACAGAACATTTTAAGATATAATTATATTAAATAAATAATAATAAACATAAAATAAAATATTAACATCGGAGATTATATTTTTATTTTATTACGAGTTTATAAAACATTAGTAATAAATTTTTTTTGTCTTTATTGTGCAATTTTTATAGAAATGGCATACTTTTATAGTACATAAAAATTATTTATTGAATTGATACTTCTTTTGTTAGCAAATGTAAACTTTACGGTTCATATTTAGCATTTTGAATACTCAATCCTATGAAAGTAATAAATACCTTATCAACATTAAAGTGAATATTTTATCTTTGATATATTTAAATGTTTAAAAATACAGAAACATATACATCCATACACACACACATGTGTGTATATACATATATATATATATACATATATATATGTATATATATATATATATATATATATATATATATATATATATATATATATATATATATATATATATATATATATATATATATATATATATATATATGTATATATATATATATATATATATATATATATATATATATATATATATATATACATATATGAATATATATATATACATATACAAAATATATACACTGAAGTGACAAAAGTCATGGGATACCTCTTAATATCGTGTCGGCCCTCCTTTTCGCCCGGCGAAGTGCAGCAACTCGACGTGGCATGGACTCAACAAGTCGTTGGAAATCTTCTGCAGGAATATTCAGCCATGCTGTCTCGATAGACGTCCATAATTGTGAAAGCGTTGATGGCGCAGGATTTTGGGCACGAACAGACCTCTCGATGATGTCCCATAAATGCTCGATGGGATTCATGTGGGGCGATCTAGGTGGCCAGATCATTCGTTGGAATTGTCCAGAATGTTTTTCAAACCAATCGCAAACAGTTGTGGCCCGGTGACATGGCGCATTGTCATCCATAAAAATCCCATCGTTGTTTGGGGACATGAAGTCCATGAATGGCTGCAAGTGATCTCAAGTAGCTGAACATAAGCATTTCCAGTCAATGTTCGGTCCAGTCGCACCAGAGGACCAAGTCCATGCCATGAAAAAAAAAACAGCCCACACCATTACGGAGCCACCACCAGCTTGAACAGTGCCTTGCTGACAGTTTGGGTCCATGGCTTCGTGGGGTCTGCCCCACACTCGAACCCTACCATCAGCTCTTACCAACTGAAATCGTGACTCATCGGACCAGTCCACGGTTTTCCATTCATCTAGGGACCAACCGATATGCTCAAGTGCCTACGAGAGCCGCTGCAAGCGATGTCCTTCTGTCAGTAAAGGCACTCGAGTCGGTCTTCTGCTGGAATAGCCCAAGAAAGCCAAATTTCTCCGCACAGTCCCTTGTACGTCCCACATTGATTTCTGCGGTTATTTGGACGGGAATTAACAGACTTTGAACGCGGAATGTTAGTTGGAGCTAGACGCATGGGTCATGCCATTTCGGAAATCGTTAGGGAATTCAACATTCCCAGATCCACTGTGTCAAGAGTGTGCCGAGAGTATGAAATTTCAGGCATAACATCCCACCATGGACAGCGCAGTGGTCGACCGCCTGCACTTAACGACCGAACCGGCGACGCCTGTAAAGAGTCGAAAATTCTAACAGACAAGCAACACTGCGTCAAATAACCGCAGAAATCAATGTGGGACGTACAAGGGACTTGTCTGTTAGAACTGTGCGGAGAAATTTGGCTTTCTTGGGCTATTCCAGCAGAAGACCGACTCGAGTGCCTTTACTGACAGAACAACATCGCTTGCAGCGACTCTCGTGGGCACGTGAGCATATCGGTTGGTCCCTAGATGAATGGAAAACCGTGGCCTGGTCCGATGAGTCGCGATTTCAGTTGGTAAGAGCTGATGGTAGGGTTCGAGTGTGGCAGATCCCACGAAGCCATGGACCCAAACTGTCAGCAAGACACTATTCAAGCTGGTGGTGGCTCCGTAATGGTGTGGGCTGTTTTTTCATGGAATGGACTTGGTCCTCTGGTGCAACTGGACCGAATATTGACTGGAAATGCTTATGTTCAACTACTTGGAGATCACTTGCAGCCATTCATGGACTTCATGTACCCAAACAACGATGGATTTTTATGGATGACCATGTCACCGGGCCACAACTGTTCGCGATTGGTTTGAAGAACATTCTGGACAATTCCAACGAATGATCTGGCCACCTAGATCGCCCGACATGAATCCCATCGAGCATTTATGGGACATCATCGAGAGGTCTGTTCGTGCCCAAAATCCTGCACCATCACCGCCTTCACAATTATGGACGTCTATCGAGACAGCATGGCTCAATATTCCTGCAGAAGACTTCCAACGACTTGTTGAGTCCATGCCACGTCGAGTTGCTGCCCTTCGCCGGGCGAAAGGAGGGCCGACACGATATTAAGAGGTATCCCATGACTTTGTCACTTCAGTATATATATATATATATATATGGATGTATCTATATGTATATATATATATATATACATATATATATATATATATATATATATATATATATATATATATATATATATAAAAATATATATATAATATATAAAGATAGAAAGAGAGAGAGATAAAGTACAGAAACATAAAATACGCATAAAAATTACAGAAATATAAACAATGTTTGCCTAGAGATCAGGGACAATAAAATCATTTTTCACTGTATATTTTTTTTACGTTTAGACTTATTTTATACCTAAACTAAGATATTTTGAATTTAATTTAACTATAGTTAATTAATTTTCACTTTAAATTTAAAATATCATAAAAATTTTTTAAATTTTATATATTTTTCAGTAAATTTATTAATTTTCTATTTAAAAACAATTTAATAGTTATCACCACAAAAAGGAAAGCATCATTAATTAGCGTGCATTTCAAGTGAATAAACATTTGTCTGGAATTTAATTACTAAACATACAGCATCACTCACCATGTAAATGAACAAACAATACTTTAACTTCTCCCTTTCAGGGTAATTGAGAGTTGAAAGTTTTGAGGGTATTTAGTGCGAGTTTATTGAGGGTAAATATAAATATTTACTGAAAAAGACAAATAAAAACATTGCATTAACAAATATTTTATTCTGACTTTAGAGAACCATTTATTCACTTTTATTCGTATTTCTGTTAAAATTATAGTCAACATTTAACAGTTAATTTTCCTTTTAAAATCATAATGCTGTTTCACATGAATCCTTCAGAAAACAATGCTATATTTAGTTAAATAATAAAGTAATGAAATATTTATGAAAATTATTTAAACGTTATTTTACTAATATTTTATTTTAAATTAATTAGTTTAAATATTTATTTTATGTATTAATAATGTTTGTCAAGTTGTGGAAATGTTCTTTTTATAAATTAAACCTATTATCATATTTTAACTGTCATTTTGTATTTAATAATTAATGAAATATTATATATAATATTATCATAAATAATATATATTATATAATATTATCGTAATGCTGTTTCGCATGAATTCATATAAAAAAAAAATGCTCTATTTAGTTAAATAATGAAGTAAGAATTATTTATGAAAATTATTTAAACGATAATTTTTTTAAATTTTATTTTAAATTAATCAGTTTAAGTATTTATTTTATGTATTAATAATATAAGTCAAATTATGGAAATTTTCTTTATTAATTAACCTATTATCATATTTTAACTGCCTATTTTGTATTTAATAATTAATGAAATATTTTAATAATGAATATATTGTTTATTAATATATGAATATATTGTTTATTAATATATGAATATATTGTTTTTTTAATATTCATGTAAGTAATTAACATGAAATAAACTTTAAGTCTTTTTAAAAGATGCTAATTATGAAATAATTATTTTTAAATTCTACTTTGTCTAAATATTTTATTCATTTTCATATGTTTTTTCATTAATACATACTAAAAGGCTCCTTGAATTTTCCTAAAATTAAATTTGGCAGACCTAATTTTAGATGAAATTGAATTCTTTCTTTCACTAACTTATTTTTTAATTTAATATTAAATAAAAACAGCAAAATTGGAAGTTCGTAGTTGTCGAATAATAAATAATTACAGCAATTTGTTTATATATATATATATATATTTTTAAACCATGATAGCTTTTTGTTAAAAGCCAACTTATCTTGTAGCAGTAAATTATTTTTATTTTTTGTGAAAGAATTTCATTCACCTTATGTTGATAAATAACAAATTCAAACCTTAGAATTTTTGAAAATGATGAAATTGTACAATTTGTTAGAGATTATGTATTAAATATGTTATTTGATTTTGAGTAAAGCCTGAAATCGCAACTTTGATAACAACATTTGAATAAACATACAGTTAGAAAAATGTTGCTAACATATTTTCTCTATATAAGGAAGTCTAAATAAATAACAAATTCACATGGAAGAAAATAAATTATGTTAATATAAGTTATGGCAAAATCAACAATTGGGTATTTCTTTTGAATAAGGCTAACTGTTATGAATATTTGTGATAAAAGTGGGTGAATAATATCTTTACGTTATTTTTTTTTTTTTGGCATTTGTGCTTACAGACTGTTCAAGAATTCGCCAAGAAAAAGTGTAGCTTATTTTTGAATCATGTTAAAATTTAGCGAACTACTTAAGAAATGAGAATTATTCGAGATATGCTTCTCATGCAGTTAAAATATTGGTGTAATATTATATAACTATAAACTGATCCTAAATTCTAAACAGTCTTTCCGTAATAAAAATATATATTTTATATATTCCACTCTTCATTATGGATGTATTGACCAACTATGTATGTGGAAGAATGTCTCTTGTATATTCACGAATACCAAATAATTAGTATTTGTCTTACGTGTAAGTATCTGGTATAAAAATACATATACGTATACGTAACGTATTCGTATATGTAAACGTAATCGTATACGTAATAAAAATTATACGTAACGCAATACGTATATGTAAACGCAATCTTATACTTAATAAATGTATACATAAAATATATACTTTGCCTATACGTAAAAAACGTTTAGGTAAAAATATATGTAACATACACATAAAAAAAAAAAGTATAAATAAACTTATACGTAAACCTATACGTAAAAAATGAATAAATAAACATATATTTATATATAATACCAAATACGTATACGTGTTTGGTGTATTCTGAGATTAAAGTCTAGACTTTTATCAGTTTTTCTAATTCAATATAAATCCAGTTTTTTCCTATTGAGGTACTGTTATTTACCATTTAATAGTTTTTTGATTAGATAAAAATTATAACAATCGTATTTGCATTGGTAACATTGTTAATTTGCATTCATTTGAATTGTTCTATTTAAAATTTGAAATACTTTTTCGTTAAAAATAATTTTGAAACTTTTTAAAAATTCATTTCGTCTTTTTTACTTTGTATTAATGAGCATAATAATTAAAACCAATTTCTAAGGCCAATGTTCTATAAACTGTAATAAGATAGAGCCATTGAGAAAAAATAATCTAAGAGTTTTTAAGTGCAAGTGTGGTGTTTTTTTTTTTTACCTTATAATGAATGTTTATACATTCGGTATAAGGTAAAAAACGTCGAAAAAAAAATACCAAAATAAATAAAAGAAAATAAAACCTTCACATTCAGCATTCAGGATATGCTGCTATTATTAAATTATAATCAAGATGAAATGCGCATAGGAGAGCGATTTCTAAACTTTTTTTATGTAATAAATCTAAATCTAGAATTGTCATATGTTTAATAAGAAAAACGACTCAGACGGATTTTTTCGGACTAAAAGAAGTTTAACCAAGGACTGTTATAGGTTGGTGCATTCATTTTACATGATATATTCACTATATTACATTATGTTTTTCGCAGCTTAAATGTAAGGTAATTTAGTGGGTGTGGTGCAGTCACCTCATAGAGAATGATGTTTAAAAATGCTGAAAGTCCATTTGAAAATCAAAACGGTATTTTAATAAAAAAATATTTAATAAGAAAAAACATTTAATACTTATACCAGCCCCATCCAAATTGCCTTAATATGAAAGAACCTTTGCCAACAAAAACAAAATATTAAGAAATGTTTTGTATTGGTTGCAATGGCTGAATTGAAGTATTGATATTTTGATGCTTAATATTTATTTAAAGTATATATGACACAAATGAACAATGATATACACAAAAATATGATACAAGTGAACAATGGCAAAACACAAAAATATGACACAAGTGAAAAACGATACGATGTCATGCGTTGTTCTCAATTTTATTTTTTTTTTTTTTTATATAGAAGCACATACATTGTTTGAAAGCAATTGAAGAGCTCAAACTAATTTTAAATAAAAATTGCTACATAAATAATTAAATACTGTTTCCCAAGAAATTGAATATCGCAATAATATTTTGTCATAATCAGACAGGATGTAATACTACATCTGAAGTAAAACCTATTGTAGCAATGCTAGCTCCTACGCATTGGCGAGAGCATCTCCTATGGCGACCAGGAGAAATAAACAAGTTGGCCTACAGATTCTCACCCGGAGGAGAAGTATATTTCGCGCATCCCGTGCGTATCTGATATCGAGTTTTCGGCTTAGAAGTGAAATCCCTACATGAATATATAATTATATGTCTTTGAATGTGTTAAATATTGTCTGTAGTTAATTGTATGAGTGCAGTGTTTGTGTGAGGTAAATAAAGATGTGATTTCTCAAACCTGTGTCTCAAATCTAAACCCAATTACATCCAGTTACAATCCAGCTGCACAAACTGCACACTACACTATTCGAATATTATTCTAGACTATTATTCTAGACTTGTATATTCATAGTCTCGAATATTCGAATATTATTCATGACTTGTATATTCGTAAAAATCTATCTGTATATACTTTTACTATTTTGATTGTTTCCTATCGAAATTTATTTTCAAAAAAAAAAAAAAAATCTTATATAACTTTAACCCACAATGTGTAAAGAATATCAACAATTTTTTTACATTCCTCGAACACATCTTTTGATAAAAAACATATATTTTTTAAGCATTTTGTGTTTATCTTATGAATTTGAAGAAAAGCTTTTGAACATTTTCATTGAACACAATTTAGGATTAAAATCTGTTTATTTTGAAAATTTTATGTTTTAAATATGGAAATAATAAATACTAAATTATTCAAATTTTGTTTAATCATTTATTTAAATATTCCCTGACTTCCCTCTGTTATTAAATCAATATTTATAAATTCATAATAAAAATAAATAATAAATAATAGTTTAAAATAATTGTATAAAAGTTAAAAATAATAATAAATAATAAATAAATAGTTGTATAAAAAAAATAATAAATTAATAAATAAATAATTGTATAAAAGTTAATTAATGAAATATTTTGGAAGTTAAATCTTTATTTTAAGCACGACAATGTTGACTCAAGTTTCATGATTTTTTTTTTTTTTTTTGTCATATAAAGGTATTTTCTTAAACTTTTTAAACTTTTATGCCCCTTTAAACAAAAATGAAAAGGATTTTCGATTTTATACAGTTTTGTTTTTCAAATATTGTTAACGTAATTAAACGGCTTTCTGTTCTAAAAATAGATTGATAATAAAAGTAGTAAGTCTGTTTACATCAGAATGAATCTAAGGGCAAAATTCATAATGTCACGAAATCTGTTAATCGTGAGAAATAATTTGCAAATCAAAAAAATTTTAATTATTATGAGTCAATCTTTAGAACTATTTTGAAACATTTGGAAAAAATTATATTTTTATTTTTCATAATTTTTGGTTTTTATATTTAATAGAATTATGTTTTGGAAATATTAATCATTTGAATGTTACATTAAATAAAATTACTTTAAAGAGAATTTTGGAAAAATTTCTATCTATTTCAACCATTAATTTTAAAAATACCATTAGCTTTTCTACATTTGTTTCAATTTTACAGATACAATAAATTATAGTTATGAGTAAATGTATTGTAAGACATTAACTATTTTTTGAAGTCAAAGAAAATATAACAGTAATATGGTTTATTGCAGAGTTATTTTTCAATAATAATTGTTGAATATCTTGCATGATTTATTCTTGTAAGAGTTTTATATTCATTTATAATATTTTACCATTTAAACTTACAACATTAAATGGTTTTTTTCTGTTATAATGGAAATTCGTAAGTAATTAATTTAATTATTAAATTTAAAGAAAAAAATATTGCCCAAATTATTTTTTTTTTAAAAGTGTAAATGACTTATAGTACATTTTCTATTAAAAATGATTTACAAAATTATTATTATTAATTAATATGAAAATAAGTTTACTATCAGTATTTTTTTATTCTACAGCTCTAACTAACTACAGTCATGATTTACAATAAGTATAACCAACTAATGGTAAATCGTGATTACTGCTAATAAACTGTAAATTACAAACACTGTAATTTACTAATTTATTATTAATGCGTAATTGGAATTTAATTTATTAATGTAAATGCTGGGAAAAATTAACCGAACTTGTAAAATTAAATTGCTTTTAACATTTCTGTGTACCAAAACTAACTTGGAAACATGTGTATGCACTATTGCACTGTATAATAGAGAGTTTTGCATACCGTACGTTTGTTACCGAGGACGTCCGTTAGCTTTTCTCCGTAGCGCGCATGCTCATAGAAAACATAATTTCCTATGAGCATGCGCACTAGAGAGAAAAAGCTAACGGACGTCGTACAGTAACTAACGTACGGTATGTAAAAACTCTCTAATATCTTAATTACGCCCGACTCCTGGCTCAGTGGCACCGCTGGTGAACATTAGGGTGGAGGTTCAATCCGTTGGCGGTTTGGTTATTGACACTTTCTCCAAAAAAGAGGAGACTCGGGGTGATTGGCCTCGTTAGGCAGACTACTTGGTGAGAGTTTTCCGGGTTTTCTCCCATACGATACGCAAGTGAGGGTAGTTCTCCATAAAAGCCCTCCCATAAGGCACTACCCTACTTCTTCAGCGTCACGGAGCCAAGTAAGACGTCTGCTGCATCACAGCAGAAGCTGCTCTCCTTCCATTGGGACTTGGTCTAGATGTTGCTGCCTACCAAAAAAAATGTTTTAATTACTGTGTTGCATCAAACATTCACAATTGTTTTTGTGAGCAAGACTAATTTCATTTTATCTCAAAAAGTATAGTGTAACTTATTATTTCAAGCACAAACAAATTTATCTAAATTTTCTAACCACATGGATTTATTCAAAAATGGGACTTAACATTTTTAATGTGCATTTTTTTTTAAAATTTTAATACTAATTTACATTTATTTTATTTTATTTCAAAAAAGAATAGTGTAAATTATTATTTCGTGCATAAGTAAATTGTGTTAGTGCTAATTTGCATTACTTTCATTTTATCTCAAAAAAGAATAGTGTAAATTAATTTTTCAGGCAAAACGAATTGTGTTAATACTAATTTAAATTACTTTCATTTTAACTCAAAAAAAGGATTGTATAAATTATTATTTCAGGCACAAACAAATTTTGTTAATGCTAATTTACATTATTTTCATTTTATCTCAAATAAAAAAAAAATAGTTTAAATTATTATGTCACAAACAAATTTTGTTGTAAATTTTCTCACTAAACAGATTTATTCAAAAACAGGATTTAATATTTTTAATGTGCATTTTTTTTTTTAATTTTCGAAATGCAGAAATTTTTTTTTTTTTTCGTTTTGCCAAAAATCATTTACAAATTTTTTTTCAATTTAGTTTCACTATAAAAGATGCATATTGATAAAACCATTTTCTGGAATTCAGAATAAAAATTGCATTTATAAGAAAAAATCCACCATTTTAAATAGAAACTCGGCAATCGAGGAAAGTTTTTAAATCCCATTCTTTCCGTTTCAATAATTTCATACGAAACTTAAAGGTATTTACTCAAAAACGTATAAGTTAGCTGGTAATAAATATTTTGATTTATTAAATTTGTATCAAAATGTTCTGATAAAAATAAATATAAGTAAAAAAAAATTGTTTGGTGTTTCTATTCATCAGAAAAGCCACAGGAAAAAACTTTTTTTTTTTTAAATTTATTTTATTATTATTATTTTTCAGATTTCATAGTTTCAAAAGAATGTTCAATTTGAAGAATGGACATAAACAGATTTTACACAAATATCATTTAATCAAAAATTCAATCAGATAGAAATATTCATCAAAGCGTAAAATAAGAATTTCTAGCAAAAAAGAAAATTAATACCAAATTCTTCTCAAATATTAATATTAATAACAGAATATTTTACATTATGCTAATGAATTAAATTCACATACAAGAGTAATTACAATAAAAAAAGAAATTCATTCAAAATTAAAATTAATAAAATTGTTAGTACAACCGTTATGAGTAAAATGTTATTGGAAAAATTGTTCAGTGTTAGACAAAAATACCTTTGATCAATAATTGAAATTTAGGGAAGTTAGTCAATAATTTTTTATTAATTTCAACAGTGGTCTAACGTATATTAGATTATCTTTCTATACGTCTGATTTTCTACTTTCGTCTAATTTTGTATTTTTGTCTAATTTTTGTATTTTCATCTAATTTTCTATTTTCGTCTAATTTTATTTTTTAATCTAATTTTCTATTTTAGTCTAATTTTATATCTATCTAATTTTCTGCTTTTGTCTAATTTTATATTCTCATCTAATTTTGTATTTTTGTCTAATTTTATTTTTTTTCATCTAATTTTCTATTTTAGTCTAATTTTATATCGATCTAATTTTCTGCTTTTGGCTAATTTTCTATTTTCGTCTAATTTTCTATTTTCATCTAATTTTCTATTTTCATCTAATTTTCAATTTTCGTCTAATTTCATATTTTCATCTAATTTTCTATTTTCTTGTTCTAATAATGTATGCCAAGAATAATCCATTAACACTCGATAATTGAATCCATTACTTTTCGGGTGGATATTTAGGAGTATATATCTCGCATTTGCATGGGAAAACAACCCGGAAAACTATCTATGCGATGGTATCGAATCTCCTCGTTTCTAAAAGCAGTTACTGCAGTATTTTTCAGCAGCTAATTTTGAAACTAGTTCTTCTTTGACTCTAGTAACACAAGTTACCATTGGGTCACAAACTCAACAATTATCTAACACTGATTTAATATTTTATAAAGCAATAAAAAACTCCCTCTATTATATACTACCATTGCCACTTATAAAATTTCAACCCTATTTTTTCATATGCATCACAATTACTTAATCTGAAACGGACTAATATCAAAAACTATCCCAAATGAGAAAAAAATAAATAAACGACGTTTCGTCTCAAAAGAAGAACATAAATCCTTAATTATTATTTTCAAATTGTCAAATCCGTTACTTTTTCTTTCTTGAAAGTGCCTTTTAACAGCCATTAAACCTTCCCCTCTATCCATAAAGAATAAACGAGGGCATCCGATGAGAATCCCCGCGAAATACATGAAAATTCTGGCTCCCAAATTGCATGTAGTGAAAGAAAAGAAATCGCATATAAATAATTAAATTTAATTAATGAATTAATATTTGAAAAACTATATTAACATCCAGTGTCATCCACTACAAGTTCAAAAAAATGTATTTGAACTTGAGTAGATGAATAAAAAGTGTTTTATTAACGATTGAAAATTTGAACAAGATATATATAGGAGAGTGTGAGCTAATAGAAGGAATTTAATAAATAAACGACGTTTCGTCTCAAAAAAGAAGAATATAAATCCTTAATTATTATTTTCAAATTGTCAAATCCGTTACTTTTTCTTTCTTCAAAGTGCTTTTTAACAGCCATTAAACCTTTCCCTCTATCCATAAAGAATAAACGAGGGCATCCGATGAGAATCCCCGAGAAAAACAGGAAAATTCTGGCTCCCAAATTGCATGGAGTGAGAGAAAAGAAATCGTGACACTCGCAAGCAAACCCACTGCGTTTACAGGCACTTGCACCTCCCCCACAGACAACAGACAAAGTAGCAAGAAGAAGAAAAAGTTTCCTTTTCAAATACCAAAGAAATAATTCTCAAAAATTCAATAACATATTTTGCTGCAATTATTTTATTTATAAAAGTCCAATGAAATTGAATTTAAAATTTAAAAAAAAAATTTCACTCTACTTTTAGCATACAGCTTAAGTATATTTCTACATATCCAATAATTTAGACCAATAAACTACTTTTAACATCTAAAATAACATAATTAAGTTTTATTACAATTTTGACTTGAATTATTATTTCCATGTTAAAATACATTCAGTAATTTAACTTACTATGAATAATTGTAAATAAATAAATATCTAAATTCCTTTTACACCTTAAAAAAAAAAAAAAAAAATTTTATTAAATGATTTTAGTTAATTTTGAAATTCATATTTATTTCAATTTTTCGTCAATAAATGTTCAGATTTAAGTGCTAGTTATCTTTATACTGAATATTTTTTTCCATATTACGGTTACAATATGTACATAGGAAGTACAACAATTATTTTCAGTACGTCTAATATTCTGTTTTCGTCTAATTTTATATTTTCATCGAATTTTCTATTTTTGTATAATTTTGTATGATCATCTTTTTTTTATTTTTGTCTAATTTTCTATTTTCATCTAATTTTGTATTTTCATCTAATTTTCTATTTTCGTCTAATTTTGTATTTTCGTCTAATTTTCGTCTAATTTTGTATTTTCGTCTAATTTTTTATTTTCGTGCCCCACTAATGTTTGCCAAGAATAATCCATCAATGCGCGACGATGGGAGGGCATTACTTTCCGGTTGGATTTTTAGGGGTAAATGTCCCGCATTTGCATGGGGAGACAACTCGAAAACTATCTATGGAATGTTATCGAATCTCCTCTTTTCAGAAATCAGTTATTGTAGTATTCTTTAGCGGTGGATTCAAAACTAGTTCCCCTTTGACTCTAGTACCCCACGATACATTGGGTCACAATCTCAGAAATTATCTAACACTGAATTAAGATTTTATGAGTAATAAGAAACTTTCACTTCTATTATATACTACTATTGACGTATACTTTTATACAATTTCAACGTTAATATTTTTCATATGCATCACAATTACTTAATCTGAAACGGACTAATATCAAAAACTATCCCAAATGAAAAAAAATAAATAAACGACTTTTCGTCTCAAAAGAAGAAGATAAATCCTTAATTATTATTTTCAAATTGTCAAATCCGTTACTTTTCTTTCCCTAAAGTGCTTTTTAACAGCCATTCATCCTTCCCCCTCTATCCATAAAGAATAAACGAGGGCATCCGATGAGAATCCCCGAGAAAAACAGGAAAACCTCGGGCTCCCAAATTGCATGGAGTGAGAGAAAAGAAATCGCGACACTCGCAAGAGAGTGAGATTGAGATTTGTGAGATTATTTTACTTTTTGTGGATGGATAACTATAGGAATTCCACTACTATTTTTTCTAAGTAAAAAACAATTATAAAGTAGCATACTAGTTTTTCTAAGTAGCATTGTAGTTTAATACACAGACCAGTTTTTCTAAATAACCAAAAACAATTATAATGTAGCATACCAGTTTTATTTGCAACTAAAAACAATTATAAAATAACATATTAGTTTTTGTAATTAGCTAACATATTATAAAGGAGTATACTAGTTTTTCTAACTGACTAAAAGAATTATAAAGTTGCTTAATAGTTATTCTAAGCAATTAAAAACAATTATAAAATATTAAAGTTAATTAATTTGAAAATAATGTTTACTTGAATCATTTAAAATGATATTCTGGAATCTGCATTATACAGAGGAATTATTTAAAAGAATAAATAAATAAAATTTACGAAGTGGCATGAAATAATAAAAGAAAGATCTTAAAATTATTTCATAAAACACAAAGTATATAATTTTTTATGTCTCCTTAAGCGAAGGTTATTCATCTGGTGCATAATCTTCGCGCATCAACTTCTGGAAGGCTGTTTTGGGGCGGGCTGTAAGAAGAATAAAAAACCAGTAAAAAACAGATTTATTCCCATTACATCAATACTTTTTCCTTGCCTTAGATCAAAAATAAAATATGTTCTCAGTCCATAAGTAAAAAGAAAAAAAGGCAAGAAAACTGCGCCCCATTTCTTTTCCGGAATATGCCTTTCCTTTGTTCCAAATTATATCTTTCACTGGATGTACAATGGCGTAACTACATCCAAGCCCTGGAAGTTAAGGCTTGCTAACGGTGCGCTCACGGATTTATGATGGGAACATAAGCCGTAAAGGCCAGACGCTTCCACATTTACCTGGCGCGGACCATTATGAGGTGTTTTGATATAGCAGAGCGTATATTCCACCTTCCTCTACCTTCCTATTCTTTAGGCTACAAATCTGCGTAATTCAGCATCAAAAAGAGCAAAGAAAAATATCTACGGGAGATAAAAAATTCAGTCTGAATTTTTGGAGAATTATTTTTTATGGTATTTGAAAAGGAAACTTTTTTTTTCTTGCTACTTTGTCTCTCGACTGTGGGGAGGTGAAAGTGCTTGTAAACGCAGTGGGTTTGCTTGCAAGTGTCGCGATTTCTTTTCTCTCACTCCATGCAATTTGGGAGCCCGAGTTTTCCTGTTTTTCTCGGGGATTCTCATCGGATGCCCTCGTTTATTCTTTTTATGGATAGAGGGGAAGGTTTAATGGCTGTTAAAAAGCACTTTGAAGAAAGAAAAAAGTAACGGATTTGACAATTTGAAAATAATAATTAAGGATTTATCTTCCTCTTTTTCAAAAGAAATGTCGTTTATTTATTTTTTTTTTTTTTTCTTGGGGGTAGTTTTTGATATTTGTCCATTTCAGATTAAGCAATTGTGATGCATATGAAAACGATTAGCTTTGAAATTTTGTAAAAAGTATGTAGGCAATGATAGTATATAACATAGGAGAACGTTTTTATTATTTTATAAAATCTTAATTCAGTATTAGATAATTACTGAGCTTGTTATCCAATGGAACTAGTTTCGAATCCGCCACTGAAGAATACTCCAGTAACTGCTTTCAGAAACGAGGAGATTCGATACCACCGAATAGATAGTTTTCGGAGTTGTTTCCCCATGCAAATGCGGGATATTTCCCCCTAAAAATCCATCCGGAAAGTAATGCCCTTCCATCGGTGTGCATTAATGGATTATTCTTGGCAAACATTAGAGGGGCACAAAAATAGAAAATTAGATGAAATTAAATAAATTAGACGAAAATTAGAAAATTAGACATATAGAAAGATAATATAATAGCCGTTAAACCACCAAAAATAGAAAATTAGACGTACTGAAAATGATTGTTTCACTTCCTGTGTACATATTGTTCCTATAATATGTACAAATAATTAGTATAAAGATAATTAAAATTAAATCTGAGTATTCATTGACAACATATAGAAATAAAATATTAATTTTAAAAATTAATAAAATCATTTAATAGGAATTTTTTTTAAATAAAAAGGAATTTAGATAAATTATTGTTAATTAAGATAAATTATTGAATGTATTGTCACATGGAAATAATAATTCACGTTAAGATTGTAATGAAAGTTAATTATGTCATTTTTAAATGTTAAAAATATTTATTTAATCTAAATTATTTAGTCTATAGAAACATACTTATCTTAACTTGCATCTTGCATACTAAAAGTATAGTGAAATTTTCTTTTTACATTTTAAATTCAATTTCATTGGACTCTTATAAATAAAATATTTTCAGCAAAATATGTTATTGAATGAATGTTATTGAATTTTTGGAGAATTATTTTTTTATGGTATTTGAAAAAGGAAACTTTTTTTTTTTCTTCTTGCTACTTTGTCTGTTGTCTGTGGGGGAGGTGCAAGTGCCTGTAAACACAGTGGGTTTGCGAGTGTAGCTAATTACAAAAACTATTACAGAAAAACTGGTCTGTGTATTAAACTAAAATGCTACTTAGAAAAACTTGTATGCTACTTAATAATTGTTTTTTACTTAGAAAAAATTAGAAAATTGGAATTCCTATAGTTATCCATTCATAAAAGTAAAGTAATCTCACAAAGTGATAGAACTTTTACTTTTCTTCATTACTTAAGCTAATAATCTGGTTTTAAACTTCATTCTTATATTTAATATATTAACTGGAAACTTATTATAAAAATATAACTTATAACCTTATTCCTCATTTTTGTTGTTTCATATGATGTTAAATCAATGTTCAAAATAAATATAATTAAGATAACTATTTTCAAAGCTGTATGACGTCGATGGAATTTATAAAATTTCTATCACACCTTAATAAGTTATCACATTTTCTGAAATTAAAATATCATTAATATCATAAATAATAATTGAATGTAATTTTGTGGTATAAATTTTTGTTGTTGTTCATTAACAGATCTCGTGTTCAATATATGCATATTATCACTTGCAAATGATGATCAAATAGAATTGCCTCATGAAGGGCTTTTAAAGGTAACTATTCTCATTTAGGTACCGTATAGAAGTAAACTCGTGTTTTGCGAAACGCTTACACGTTGCTACAATCACAATCGTTTCTTTACATATCTGTAAGTAAAGATTTTAGAGGATACCACAAGCAGATTTGAACCTCAACTATCTTCCAGGCTAACTCTACACTTTACCACTGGGGCACGAGTTGGGTCTAGAGATTAAAAGTCCCACAAGATAAGTTGTTTATCGATGCGAGATTTTTACACATGATGCTACAATCATAATCGAGTCTTTACCTGTCTAAAAGCAAAGACAACAGCTGACGCAATCAAGAGATTCGAACCTGAGCTCTCTTCCATGCTAACTCTGCACGTTACGATTGGGTCACGAGTTGGGTCTATAGGTTAAAAGTCACAAGAGATATTATAAGTTGTTTGTCGATGTGAGACGCTTATACACGATGCTACAATCACAATCGAATCTTTACCTATCTGAAAGCAAAGACTATAGAAGACACAACTAACAAATTCGAACCTGAGCTCACTTCCCTGCTAACTCTGCACGTTACGACTAGGTCACGAGTTTGGTTTAGAGGTTAAAAAGTAACATAAGATAAGATGTTTATCGATGCTAGATGCTTACACACGATGCTACAATCACAATAGAGTCTTTACGTGTCTGAAAGCAAAGACTTCAAAGGGCACCACCAACAGATTTGAAACTCAGCTCTCTTCCATGCTAATTCTGACGTTATGACTGGTTACTAGTGAGGTTTGTTAACAATCCATCATAGCCTAATGAATAAGGCATAACTGTCCAAACAGAGGATTGCAGATTCATTCTCACAGAGGGGTATTTAGCACTGGGGTTATATTTTGTAATATTAACTATGCAGCCACATAGAATATATAATATTTTCACTTAAAATCATATGGTAAGGTTTACATGAAATAGTTGTCACATAGAAATTTAGTAACACATATCCCATTGCAAAACATATATAAACGATAAAATAGGGATAACAGATCATAAAAGTAAGCGAAAGAAATAATAAATTTATAAAAGTATGCAAAATTCAGTTGCACATATTATTTTATCATTTATTTAAAGGTACATTAAAATATTATGTTATTTTACACGAAGTAAAATTTCATACATTTCAAACCGGAATATAATTTTTTTTTCGTCTTGTTTTCAAAATAAAAATTCACTACAAAGAGAATTGATAAAGATATTTTAGATAAAGACTTCTTTATTTTATTTCCATTTACTTAAAATTATAAAGTATAGTTGGACTACTGATTGTGTGGAAAGTAAAGAATCCGTTTTGAAAGCGGAAATGGACGAATCGATTACTTAGGGGTACTAAGTATAAGTGGCAAGGGGGATATACTTATAGGGGTACCAGTATATATACGAGGCACAATCAGTTTTGAAAGAAAAAAAGTTTAATAGTTAGAGTAGACAATTTTTAATTTATTTTTCTTTTAACATTATGCAATTTAAAATTTTAATTATTAAAAATTTAAACTGTTTTATTGTAATTAAAACCTTTATAAAAATTACTTTTATCCCCTTTTACGACTCTTTGAGTCCGTCCGACTTGGCCGCTTGCCAATTTTACATACCGCCGGTAGTCGAAATCTAATTATCTAACATCAAAGATTAAAGGATATTAAATATGTTACTAAAAATACTGCACCCAATAAAATAAATATTTTTATTACAGGTCATTACATTTTTCTTTTTTTTTTTACCTCCTATTCAGCAATATGCTTTTGAGAAAATTAAATTAATTAAAAAAAATATACAATGGTGAAAATAATTTTTAAAACTTGCTTCGAAATAAAATAAGTTCTAATTAATTTTTGTTTGATTTAAATAAATTCTAATAAGTAAGAGTAAAGAACAGTACAACATTTATCGGCTTTCAGATTACCAGAAGTACAAGTAAAATGAATCACTTAATTAACTTTTTAAAATTAATGAATGAAATGAATCTATTAATTAACTTTTAAAATTAATGAATAAAATGAATAATTTAATTAACTTTTTAAAATTAATGATTGAAATGAATCACTTAATTAACTCTTTAAAATTAATGAATAAAATGAACTACTTAATTAACTTTTAAAATGAATGAATGAAATGAATCACTTAATTAACTTTTTTTAAATTAATGAATAAAAATGAATCACTTAATTAACTTTTTAAAATTTTACTAAAAGTTACAAACATTGATGCCAAAAATTATTTTAATATTACTGAAATCTACATAAAACTAAATTCTTTATTCTTTTTAAAAGATTCTTGCATGAATGAAAATAGAAAAAAATATCTATATACCTGCATCAATATTTAGATAAATGTCTATAATAAATTAACTTACTGATTTTTTTTTTTTAAAGCAATGTATTTCGAGATAGCTTAAAAGACAATTGCACAATCATATGCAGCTGGTAATTTCGTGTCACACTGAAATATATGTTTTGATTTCGAAGCCAACATCAAATTTATTTAACATTTAAGGGTACAAAAAATTCAATTTAATTTCTAAATTATACATACCTCATCTGATTTAATTATGCGCATAAATGTTAATATTTTTATCAATGCACAATTTAGCCATTGTTTAACATTAAATTTAACAACGTTACTTTCAATTACTTATGTTTCCTGCACAGAATTTAATTTTCGATCTCTCTTTATTGCTAAATATTAAATTTCTGTGTTTATAATATTGATTTGCTTGTTAGTTTTGAGTAAATTTCATATGAGAATGGATATGAAATATGCATTGACACAATTCATAAAGTAGGAAAAGATAATATCGACCAAAATTACAGTAAAAATTATGCACAAATAGTAATGTGTTTTTTATTAGAATATTATTAATTGTAAAATACCACTTTGTTATATGTTATTTGCAACCGCCTTTATCATTGTTCTGAAAGTAAAGGTTTCTACCTATTACCATATATATGAGTTTAAACAGTGTGAAAACTTTTAAATGACCACATGAAATCTGTCAAAAATGATGTATAAATCCCAAAAGTGCTTTAATTAAATTTATATGAAATACAAAACTAACGCTTTTAAATTAATTCTCTCTTACTTCGGCCAAATATATTTTTATTTCTAAAGTTTCAGAAAAGGTCTCAATTCTATATCCCGAGTCTTCAAGATTTATTTTAATTTCTTCAGGTCTCGAAATTTTCCCATTTCTAAAATAACGTTATAAAGTTTTACAATTTTTTTCTTTCTTCTTCTTTCTTTTTTTTTTTTTTTTTTTTTTTTTTGAAGAAAAGTAAATTTAAATTTAAAATTTCCCCCATTCTGTGAGAGCATATATTATTCTTTTCCTCAACTTCCATGTATCCTATTTCCTCCTAAATGCCAATTGATAGATTGGTCTGAAAAGCAAAAAGTAAAAAAAAAAAAAAAAAAAAAAAAATTTAAAAAACCAAACTCAATTCACCCCTGTCACATAAGAAATCTCTCACTCCACCTCGGAAAAGTAATATTTGTTCCTTCCTTGCACTTAGAAATGCAGCTTAGGCTATATATATGTATGAAATCCTTTTTGGCTTCACGCTCCACTAAGCGGGTTGAGGAGTAATACTATCGCCTGGCCTGCATAAAACACGCGTTTTCTTTCCATCACCCTATGAGCAATGTATGATCACGTTTACATTTCAGCCCCAGGAATCGATGATAGCCTTTCTGGAACCTGACCATCTCTGCTGGAACGACGAGACGGGCCATCCCTCCCCCCACCCTTTGGAAATCCAAGCACACACAAACGTTGATAAACTGTCTCCCATACAGAACACATAAGAAGACGTCATTTGCATAAAGCTCACTCTCCCTGGTGATCTAATTCCTTTTCGTACTTCAACCTAAACTAGATGCCTGTCATCAAAATCCCTCTGAAGGCAACATTTTAAACTGCAGACACAAGCGTAACATAGATGGCATTATTAGTAGTGCCAGCATTTTGCATGTTTATGTTGTTTATTTTCTTGGACTTGGAAGTGTTTCTTCAGTCTACGGCAGAAACGCACTGGATGGAACTGTCACGAAGCAAAAGTTCCAAACTTCTGCAAGAGACTAAGCCGTTATGGTATATAGATTAAATGAAAGAATTTCAGAGATTTGTTTGCAAACAGTGAATCTCTTTTTCTTTCTGCTTAAGTGATGACATTTTTGCTTCGCGAAGTTCTCAAGAAAAGTCAGTTGGTATATATTCAAGTAAAGAGTGCATAAATTATGTTATCTCTGCATAGACTTCAATGTTTGGAACACATTTTAATGGATTTTTCCCTAAGAGTTTTCAAATGAAATTCTTTCTATTAAGTATACACTTTCTCGGTGACATTTCCTTTGTCATTAAGACGAGAGTTTTGTTATTTTAGAGTTTGAAAAGAGATTCCCCCTGACATAAGTGAGTACTATTAAAGTGACAATTTCCATTTTATTGAGCATTTTTTCACCCCCATTTACATAACGCATGTATCATAATTGTACTTCCAGTGAGCGAAGAAAAACATCGTCACTGAAAATTTGAAAAACTTTTTTTTTTTTTCATCAGAACTGCCAGCATTACTTTTGTCGTGAGGGCGTCGCAAAACTTTTTAAAAAAAAATCTTGTTTTTGTACTTCCATTTCTCCATTCTAAATGCTTATATTAACGTCTCATTTCGTACAAAAAGCAAGATAAAAGTTTTTGCGAGCTATACTTTTCCTTCTTTTTTAACAAAAAAAAAAATGCTCATTGGATATAAAAGTAGAGCTTTTTTCATTTTTTCGAAGAAAAGACGAACTCAGTTTGAGTTTCTAAAACGAGAAAAGTTTTAAAGTATAACTATAGCGTAGAAAAAGGACAAGATTTCAGAATTTTATTCGAGTGAAATGCTCAATTTCCGAATCACTAAGCAAAGGCATTGTAGTGTAATTGTGGTGCATTTTCAACCCTAATTTATTTTAATTCATGTAATAATAAATTTTGCATTTCTCCTATTTAATATTTAAATGCTTTTGAAGATAATTTAAATGTCTTTTAACCTCTCAGGGAATATATTGTTTAATGCCAGGACAAAGTGATTGTCATTATTATTATTTGTATATTTACTTTCTGCTAATTTTATATCAATATCAATTCAGCAAGTCAGAAAAGTTTGTATTTTAATTTTTCTTATTTACGTTGAAAATTAAGACTGCATTCAATGCCTTAATTAATGGAGAAGTTTGTTAAATCTTGAAATGTCTTTTCAAATTAGAAAACAGTTCAATATAGTTGCAACTTCCTTTGAAATCTGAAAATATTCATATATATTTCTTTATATTATTTTCTTTATATTCATACATTCTTTCTATTCTTTTCTTTTATATTCATACATATTTCTTTATATTCTTTTCTTAATATTTATATATATATTTTATATTCTTTTCTTTTTAGGTTCATGCATATTTCTTTATATTCTTTCTTTGTATTTATACGTATTTTTTATATTCTTTTCTTTTTATGTTCATGCATAATTCTGTATATTCTTTCCTTTATATTTATATATTTTTTTTTTCATATTCATACATATTTCTTTATATTCTTTTCTTTATATTCATACATATTTCTTTATATTTATACATATTTCTTTATATTCATACATATTTCTTTTTATATTCTTTTCTATATATATATATTTTATTTGAAAATTTTCAATCAGTTCCACTAATTTAAAACAACAATGGATCCAAATCCATTTTCGATCCAAATAACAATGTAATCGAAAACCGCACATGAATTCAAAAATCCTAAAAACATTCCCTTTTATTTTTAAAATATATTTTTACATTTTTTTTTTTCTAGTAACAAACTTAAGTAAAAAAATTAATTTTCTTTTTTTCCCTAATTAAGTTTCAAATAGAAATATAATTTTCTATGCCACAATTGCATAAAATACATAGCACTTCAAAGAGTACATGCGTATAACGATGGAAACATTATGAATTCTACCCAAATTAGTTTATCAATGTTTATCTTATTCCTTGAAGGTACTATCCATTGAAAAGTTAATTTATTTTAAGTAATACATCTTTGTTTGGGAACATGTTGAAGAGTTTTGGAAAACCAACAAACCTAATTTATGCTCCTTTTCACTTTACAGTAAAGTGAATGTGTCATCTATGAAAATTCAACATCAAATTAAGTGGTTAGAAGAATGAATCTATTTAAGAATTTTATTAGTATGTTTGTGGAATACATTTGTTTGTATATCTGGTAGTATCTTATCCCAACTCTAATCATTTTCATTT